>LGAG01028569.1:160832-179368 GCA_001278395.1 Lerema accius
CGTTGGTCTCCCAAACAGGCGTTCCTGAGTTCAAACCCGACACGTACCTCAATGTGTATTACAAACTAAATGATCACTAGATTCGGTGATCAAACATCGTGAGGAAACCTGCAATCCTGACAGTCACCATACAGTAGTCGAGCTGTGTGTAGTCTGACAATCACTACACCAGTATACACTGTGACCTGGACTGTGAGAGACCCGAGCCCAGCAGTGGGACACGTGTTAAAACTTCCAGCTAGTTAAAGGTGTAAAACTATTTTAAAATATTTATTCACAGTTTCATTGCGCTTCGTATTTACACTGCTAACAGATTACGCGATGCGGGCGACAGTTTTAAAACGATTCGTTTTGGTTTAAAACAGGAATATTAAATCAAAGGCTTTGTTCTGTAGGCTTGTTGGAAAATATCAAATAAGAGGTGAATTTTAGTTACTTTCACCTCCCAAGCAATTCTCAGAAAAAACGACTTATTGGTCATTCAAATCTATAATTAATAATTTAGTCAAGGGGTACGGTAGATCAAAACCTTATATGAATAACAAAACATAAAAATATTCATTTCGAGTCGACAACATATATCCACAAAATTCGGATTATGGAGTATTTCGTTAAATTCTAATGGCACTGACAAAAAAATCGCATTCGCCATCTTGGTCAGTTAATAAACGTTCCGTTTCACATATAAATAAAATGATCTGTCACGAAACTTATGTCGCAGACGAAATTTCACGCGAGCGAAGCCGCGGGCAACAGCTAGTTCTTTCATAAAGCCGTTGATTAATAAGTATTGTCTATCAAGAATTTTGAAATTACTGTACTATCAGATATTGTTGAATTCATAACTAAGTTTTCTTTTCTTTTCCGCCTTAATTTTCTTAATTTTTTTACAATGTTTTGACGTTCGTTAAGTGAGCTATTAGTTCCTAAGACAAAATAAATTATTTGAATTTGTTCATTTGTAATACATAATGTAAATGTGTTTTATATTTTTAAATTTATTTAGATATGACATTCGTTTTTAAGGAATAATTCAATGCTATACCGAAATCCAAAACCTTTCCCGAAAATATTTTTTTTACGAATATCCGAGATATTTGCCAAAAATTCCCCTAAATAAATGTCCCGGGAAGCTGGAAACTTTTGTCCGGGAACAGCCATTATGTGATGGCAACCCAGGATGTGTAAACGTCTTACAAAATGTGGACACTCAGCAGTGAATGGCCAAGTCACTCAGTTTCTCCGTAAACACCTGCGCCATTCAGTTACACTGCTCCTGTTTAATCACGTTTAACTATTTAGTTAACTTAAAAAGTTAAGTTAAGTTAACCTTAACTTCGCAAGGAAGGTGATGTTGTCGACTGCATGTACGTATGTATGTACCTATGTAATTTTTTAGGATGCTCTGCTTGCCTTGACGGATTTCAACATGTGAAGTTATTCGATGCATCGCTAAATAGGAGTGAACATAAAATGATTGATGATGATTGAATGTAACGAATTAAGCAATGTATAATAAAGGAACTTTTTTTAATAAAAAATCTGTAAGGTAATTTATTTTTCTGTCCAAATTAATCTACGTATAAGAAATAAAAATTCATTCATTCAATCATTCAGTCTTTCATTCATTCATACGTTGATTATTCATCTTTAAAAATTAAGTACTTGAAAATACTCAAAACTAACTAGTACTTTTTTTAAATAAACAACGATTGATTAAGTTAACCTCTAGTTAAACCCTGTTTAAGATCGCAGTGTTACCGAGCCGTTAAATGTCGTTGGGGCGTTGAGATGGAAAAACTTTGTAACGCTCCACAATATTTATTTAGGCCATTAATTAAAAATAAATTAATGACTTTGTTATCATCTGTTATGTAAATAATAATTTTGCTATTAAACAGCCTATCATAATCATTCAGTTAATAAACAGGTAAAACATAAAAAAAGAAATACAAAAATGGGGGATTAAAAAAAAATAATATAGCCTATGTCATGTTAAAATCCGTAAACCATTCATGCTGTAGAGCGTACCAAAGAATACATACATACGCTAATTTTAATTTACGAAATTACACCTAAAAAGCTCAGACCAAAAAATTTACAGACTCAGTCTTCAAAATAAAAAATGAAGTAATTTTTTTCTTTTTTTATGATTTCACGTAATGTCACAGAGCACGGCCTGTCGAGCAATGTACCGGGAAACGTTATCATTTGACAAGTACGTTATGTTTTTTCTACTACGCCCATTTGTTCCGAAGTCTCAGTCTATATATTTTTTATAAATATCTTAACCCAATAATGGGCCATTTCAAACATCTCAACATCTCGACGAATTGAGAACCTCTTTTATTTTAGAAGTCCGAAATGCACGCGGGCGAAGCTGCGGGCGGCATATTTGATAACATGTTGCAGAACGACGTCTGCCGGGTCTGCTAGTTATTTATATAACCACGTCTTTTAAGGTTTGTTAAACAGTATTCGATGTTAGAAAAAAACTTAAGCCAAGATGAACCAGCGAAGTGTAGATAATAAAGAATTGTCTAATCAACACGAGTTACATTTTATATTATACACGATAATACCGGCCCTGTTTAAAGCTTAACGCACACTACGAGATTTTACAGCCGAACTGTCCGTGGACAAAAAAACAAATTGTCCGTCATAAATTTCTTAAACGTAAATTAAAGATGTTACGGGCAAATGTTTTGGTCCTCAGTTCCTACAAAAATTTGCATCGTATAAATCTGAGAAAATACTACCTACAAGTCAATAATTTTTATTTTAGAATTTAGTTAAGAATTTCTTAAAATGATTTAATTCTCAACTGGCTGGAGAAAAACACTACAGATCTATCACAGTTTTTACTTGGGCCCTCAATCCAGACGTTTATGAACTGAGGGCTCAGGCGAATCATAGGTTTAAAAGAAAAATGCCAACATTTTTAGATAAAAATTGTCACTTTTGTAACGTAACGTTTAGAAAGGGGGGTATAGAAAAACGTTACGGCGCGTTACATGACGAGAAGGGAGTTTAAAAAAAACTTTAAAAATTGCATTACATAATACTCGTACGATCCTAATCATTATAATGTAAGGCAATTTATCAAATTATTATTACCGTAGAGTAATGCACATTACATCGTACGAGCGTTTTATCGTTTCGTATGCGTTTACCCTTAGGAAAGGTAAGTGGATACCAAATGCGCATTAGGCACGCTTCGTATGCGGCGGCACACGTACGCGCTGCCATTGAAAAAACTGATTTAACCGCGCTAACATACACAAGGTTATAACCGCATTAAACATGTTCAATTTGCAATACTTATTAAGTGGTTTTACATAGTAATTCAAATTTAAATCATTAATTTCGTCTTAGAAACTAATAGCTCACTTAACGAACGTCAAAAATTTAAAATAACATGAATAACACACAATGAAATTAAAAAAAAAACATGTTAAAATAAACCTGCCTAAATTCTCCATAGACAAAACCTGTTATACAATCGGCTTTATGAATAATAATGCAAGCATGTACAAGAGCGATTTGACATAGAAGTTTATATCTCAAACCAAAAAATATATAGACTCCGTCTTTAAAATAATTTTTTTTTATTTTTTGTCTATCTGTTTGATTCGGCTAATCTCTGAAACGGCTGGACCGATTTTGACGGGACTTTCACTGGCGGGTAGCTGTTGTAATAAGGAGCAACTTAGGCTACATTTTTTCACTTTCGTTTCGGCATAACATAACGCCTGATCGAAAAAAATAGCAACGCTTCACAAAACGACTTGCTATTGAGAGTCTACAGGAGTCGAGACATTATTACGAGGAATATTGTAAAAGAAATTGCAGATTCAAACTATTTCTTTTGAAATATTAAAATGAATATCAAGGTTCTCACTGTTGTTCGCGGATCAAATGTGCGGCCCAATAATGGCCGGATCATGAGCGGTATTACTGGATATGTCGCGGCCCGGGGGAAATCTGACAATTCTGATAAAGTCTATGACTAGCCTGGAACGACGTGCATAAGTGTATCTTTGATACCTATATGCATAAATTATTTTAAATTTTAATTTAAACGAAATTTGAATTGAAGGTCTTGTCTATCGAGACTTTAGGAAGTTTTATTGTAACATGTTTGTTTATTTTCAAATTTCATTTTGTGTTATTTAGGTTATGTAACATTTTTGACGTTCGTTAAGTGAGCTAGTGGTTCCTAAGACGAAATAAATGATTTGAATTTTGAAAGTGGTCTACGATACAAAATAAACATTTTCAGTTATCAAACGAAACGCGTTTAAACTCACTATGTTTAAATAACCAATCAAATTGTAAAGAGGTATTTTAATGATAACCTTACTTTGGTGACCGATGACACTTGAGACTACTTTTGCTTGTATTAATTTATTGTTTTTATGTTCAAAAATGTTCATAGATAGATTTAGCCAAAAATGTAACATAGACTACTTTAGTTCTAGCCTTCAGGCTAGCTAAATATACTTATTAGTGTAAACGATGTGTAAATAGGTAATGTAGTAATGACGTACATTTTAGGTAATTTTTCTACTGCCTCTAGAGTTATATCTTTCAATTTCACGAAAGATTTTCCAAAATATAAGTTACCTACCACCAAATTTTCTTCCAATTTCACTGTCCTTAATAAAAGAAAATTACGTAATAGATATCCAAACATCTTTACAAACTTTCACATTTATAATATTAGTAGGATTTACTTTAATCTTAGACTTGTCTAACACCAATCAAGTAAATGACAAGTAAATGACATCTTAGCCTTATCTTTTTCGCCGTCTCAGTAGGAACTGTAGTCAAGCTCTGACTACAACTAGACATTTCACTGTTTACCCAACGACGTAGTTGGACTGCAACTGTCGTTCACAAATCCAGACTTATTGCAGACTGACTGGCGAGTGAGAATCATCCGCGAGTGCATTTATTCGAGGATTTTAACGAGTTGATAATACCTCCTATGCTGAAATTATTTTGTCTGTTATTCATAAAGCCGATGATATGATAGGTATTGTCTATCGAGACCTTAGAAATTACTATAATACCTGAGTATTGATAAGAATTGACTTTATTATATTGATACAATTTTTTTATAATTGTTAAATGTTTAACATTCGTTATAAAAGCTGTTAGTTTCTAACACGAAACAATTTAATTTGAAATGTAGGTATAAAATCTAAATTCAGATTAAAATATTTTTTCTTCTAACTCGAGAACAAACATTTATCTGTCACATAAATATCTGCTGACCGGGAATCGAACCCGGGACCCCTCGGGAGGCAGGGTCACTACTAACAAGGCTACGGGGTCATCAAATCATCGGAATTGATTACAAGTTACAACGAACATGAAATAATCTGCGTCACAGTATGGTGTTAACAGCTCTATATAAGTGTATGCTGGGTAATAATTTAGGATTAAAATCTGCATTCGCAGATATGCGTTTTCTTTCACTGACTCCGACTGCTTGAACCGCCCCCTCTCGGAGAGATGTTGAAGTACTGGAAATAACTAGAAATAACCGGTTTCTTACACACTTTTGCATTGTAAAACATGTCTCTGTCACCCTTTAGGAAGGCAATAATTACCTTAAATTAATTAATTATCTTAATGCCAACTTTATGTTATACTTTACTTAGTTTATATGTTTTTTGTAATATGTAATCACTATGTAGCATAACTTTGCTGTAAAATTTACTGTAGCTTTACTTTTTTTTTCTTTCTCTTTGTATAGTGTAATTTTTCTTCTTGCATGTGATATTCACCTATAATTGGTTAGTACATTTACTGTTTAATTTAATAATAAGATCACTTGAGTATATTCTGTTGAAATGTAACTACCGTTGGTGAATTAAATAAATAAAACCAATGATTTTTGGCCTGTATTTATAATAGGAGACATTAATTTTATCAAACGAGCTGACAGTGCCACCAACCCCTGCCGTCCATGGACATCGTAACAAACATAGAGTAGGACTAAGGCTAGACCGGAAATTAGTTCTACTAGACCACGTGTAAATATATTAGTAGTCCGGTTATTATTCGTTATTAACATTCCCCTGTTAGTTGGTCAATAAGTCCTGTTAGTAGTACATGATAATGAGAATATTAGTTGTCGTTAATTCGTTAGAGTGTGGACCACGGAAGTTAGTACCAACTATTAGTGCAAGTTAGTCCTGTTAGTAAATGTTATAACTATTTTAAATTTGATTATATCTCTTCCAGATCTAAACTAATCTTTCTTGTATTCCAGTATCCTCTAACCACTTTTTTCTCAAACAAAACACAATCGCCCCTAATACAGAATACTTATATAAAAATGTCTCATTGTCGGTATTTACTCATCCGTATTTGGGTGGGAAGAGTAGAGTTTTAATGCAAAAAGATATTCTATGGTTTAGATTTTTATATAAAGGGTTTTGGAGAAATTTCTAGAACCTAAAATAATAGGATTCTATAATAATCTTTAGATTATTTTAAAAGACCTCACGTTATTTTATTTACTATACGTACGTACATATTATTATATCTCTTATAGTTTGATTAGTTTTCCCTTAGTTTTCCACATCAGGTACTCCCAACCTTCAATTTTCATGTATCTTTAGTAAATGCTCATCATATTGAACAACTTTTACTATGACGACATTTCAATTACTGTAATAGTTTGTGTGGTCCCTTGAAGTATTTATCATGTGGTAGGACAACGTCTGCCGGGTCTTTTAATATATAGATAATTAAGTAATTTTTTGCGTCCATTCATAATGATAACTTTAAATAAAACATAGATAACGATAGAATTATAACATTATGAGAAGGAGATTAGGTACATCGTATTTTAATATAGAAATTCCTCGTCCTCGTGGGAACATAATTAACTAGCATGGGAAAGCTGCGACTACTATTTCCACACGAGTTTACTTGTTTTTTACCTAGTTTAGTTCACGCTCTAACCGTTGAACGGATTAAGCTGAAACTTGGTACACAGATAGGATGCATCCAGGAATAGGACATAGGGTACATTTTATCTCTATTATAGGTTCCCTTGGGATAAATCTCATATTTTTTAAAACTACTCTTCTGCGGCGAAGCCGCGGGCGACGTCTAGTTATCTATAAAAAACGACTACTAAAAATTGGATAGTATTTTGAAATAACTAACTTTCAGTGATACTCATAACGGCTTTTAAAAAAAACGTATAACGGGCTATCATTAATTTTATTAAAATTATGTACAATTTTTTGTTTTCATTTAAAATAGGGTTGTCTACTGTATACAAAAATAAAAAATGTATCTATTTGAAGCTTGCACATTTACGTACCTACAATCTAGTTTATAATATTATAATAATAGTATTTTTAATAAATATATAGTTGAGAAGAAAAACAAAAGAAATGTTTTTGACTAAAATGCATTATAAATCAATTCAGTAGGATTAAATTATGTACCAAGTAAAAAAAAATGCAAGTGAAAAATAAAAAATACAGGTACCTAATAAATATTGCTTTTGCCGAAAATATAAACACACGTGATATATTACTACAACTCCTCCCCCTTGTGATGTCGAACCGTCTTTTTTCAGTCCTGCCTTCGATTCTCGGCGAAGCAAAGATTCGATTGATGATTTTTAATATCTGGTTTCGGTCTAAAAAATCCTAGGCTAGGGCTATGAGATTTTATTTAATTTTTTCCTTGTTATTACTTCTACTGTTGACAACCCTAACACAAAGTACCGTTAGCAAAAAAAAGTGTTTTTTACTTGTAGTATTTGACACCTAGACGAATAGTATTATAATTCAATGGTATAGTTGACATGTGAAATAAAAACTAATTTATAATACCATGAGTCACTTGTATAGTGACACTTACGACAGATTATATTTTATACTTAATATTATTAACTAGAAAACTGTTTTTTTATAAAATTTTATCTCTTACTAGCTGGACCGGCAAACTTCGTACCGCCTCAGAATTAATAAAAAAAAATTTTTTTTTTTTGTTTAGTCACCTTTTAAACCTTTCCTGGACTTTCACAAATAATTTAAAACCAAAATTAACCAAATCGGTCTAGCCGTTCTGGAGTTTTTGCAAGACTAACAAACAGCAATTGATTTTTTATAATATGAGAAGAAGATTGTTTGTTTGAATCCTTAATTGTCCACATCAGGTACTCCCGACCTTCAATTTCCATGTATCTTTAGTAAATATAATCATTTTGAACAACTTTTACTATAACGGCGTTTCAATAACTCTATAGTTTAGTTGATGTAATAGTTGATTTGCTTTGATTATTTGAAAGTAAAATTACTTAAGATTTTTTACTTCCCAACAGGGGTAACTTTACCCCCTATAATGTTATATTTGGGAAGGATTATGTATTCCCTGTTGAAGTATCTATTTAGTTGGCCAATATTTGGATGTCATAATAAGCCAATGAACTTGGTAGATTAAAAAACTTTAATCAAATGATACGGCCAAGAAACAAGCGTGCTTAGATAATTATATTTCTTACATCAGTTTTCGGAGTTTCGTAGTAAATGCGAAAACATTATTTTGTCATGTCCATAATAATCTAAAACATGAGTTATTTTAGTGGACAGAAATAAGTAATCAAAAACAATTTGGATCAAGTACTTATTAGTTTTTTTTTCATTTAAAATACAACATCAAAAATTGGTCAGGAAATATTTATAACAGAAAAAACGTTTTCACAAAATATTCACAACTTTATATTTCATTAGAAGTCTTCAAAAAATTAATCATAATTTAATTTTTAAGATGAGAGTCAAAGATATCCCGACTCTAAAAACCCATAAATTCAAATCATTTAATACGTCTTCAAAACTAATAGGTCACTTAACGAATGTCAAAATTTAAAATAATATGAGTAACATAAATAAATAACACACTGTATAAAATACTCGAATGGACCTATTTTTTATTTAAAAAAAACTATTTAGCCGCTAAATAAATAGCATTTATTCAATATTCGCCTCTCAAACCGGCTAGTTCTATGGCCCCACACTAAGGTCTAAGACACTAATCCAATACAGTTATTCAAAGAGAACCTACCGAGACTGTTAGCACACTAGTCAACGTAAATATAATGAGGAAAACATCATCTAGACCACAGGTTGGCAACGCGCGGCTCGCGCTGTCTATTTGCAGATCGTAAGTGTTGGACATAAGACAAAAAAATGATCAACTTAGGGAACTTGTTATCAATGTAGCGGGGAAAATTACAAAATTATCTTCCAAGTACGATCCGGCCCGCCTTTAACTATTTTTTTACTATGTGGCCCCAGTCAGCTAAAAGGTTGCCGACCACTTATCTAGACCACTGCTTCCCAAATACATATTTTTGCTGACAATTTAATTAATCTATGATAGTTTACGTAATACCAATTGTAACAGAAATTTAAATTCATCATTAACTTACCTCACTTAGAATCGAATTTAGATAAACCTATCACAAAAACCATTGGACCATACCTACAAGTTGTCAATAAATAATAAAAAAAAAAAACCTATTTTCCCAAAATTTCTCAAGATAAACAAGTCAATCAACCATAATAGGTTATTTAAAAAAATCCCTTCCCAAAAAACTCATTGCAAAAACACTCAAACGCACTTAGAAAGCCAAATATTTCGATATACTCGTACCAATAGTGAATCTACCGTTATATAATCTGTTGCGTAACTTCTGCTTCAAGTTCATGGCAAACAGTGGGCCGCGAGGGCAATGGCTTGGCCAGTCGTGTCCTGTTAAAGAGGCTCCTATTAGCTCAGCTTTCGATATTTTACCTTTAAAAAAAGCGAAAATTCAAATTAAAATCATTTATTTCGTCTTAGGAACCAATAGCTTACTTAACGAATGTCAAAGTCTACAATTTAAAATTGAGTAACTTTAAAAAAAAAAAAAAAATTAAAAATTTAGAAATATCTGACTAATGTGTTTAAATTAAACATTAAAATTGTACATAAAACTATATTCAAAATGAAATTATTGTAAGGAGTTTATAAATGATAACTCTAAAATTTGCAGTGGCATTTCTGTTTTTTTTTTAGTATTAAGATAGTAAACGAGCTGACAGTGCCACCAACCCCTGCCGCCCATGGATATCGTAACAAACATAGAGTACGACTATAGGGGACTGTTAGTTGGTTTGTAGATCCTGTTAGTAATTCCAGGGACCGCGGAAGTTAGTTTTAATCCGGTTAGTATTCATTAGTATTTATCGCACTCAAAGTCAGAACTAAAGAAGCCCGATTTTATCGCATACGATATTTGTTTATCGTACGACAAGGATAAGCTCCCGCGTAAATCAACGCATAACTCAATTACTCTGACGAAAAATAGTCTGTGATTAGATGGATGTTTTAAAAAACATCTAATTTATTGCCAATACTATCTTCCTGGACCACCTAGAGTCATGTAAAAAAAACATAGTTAACTTGACCCCAAAGACCTCAATAATATATTATAAATACGTTACATCCTTAGAAAACAAAAATTTTACCATAATTATTAGTTGTTGTCTAATTTTTGTTTAATACTTATTTAAAATCTTACCGTAATCATGTTTGCAACTGAACTCTTCCTATACAGCCGGACGTATTTTTATAAAAAAATTGTGACGTAGATTTTAGAAGTACGGAATATCATTTAGGATCATTTAAACCCGCTAGGTGGTGCTGTGGTCGAGATAATTCAAGGGACCAGCCACACTATAGGACCAAACAATCTATACCTCGTTTTTTTTGTCGTGATTTAAAAGGTAAACAATCTTACAGTGTCTTTTTACTGTAATCATCGATTTAAAAATAAGACAGACACAAATTTTAAAAAGTTAAAGAATTAACAATAATTTAATGTTAAAATAAATTTCTGTATACTTCTTATTTTTTTTTTATAATGAAATAATTAAAAGTATTGCCAAGATTGTTTACTTTTTTAATCACGACGAAAAAAACTTGGTATAATAAGAAATATGCTGCAGAACAACGTCTGCATGATCTTCTACCCCACTGGTGGGTAAAGTGCGACTACAGAGCCGCATGTGGCTCTTTGGCTCCTTAATAGCTCTGGCACTAATATCTACGGAAGGCGCAATAATATTTTATTTTAAAAAACATACACTTACTCAAACTTTCTAAGGAGATGCAAGCACATTGTTTGCATCAATTAATATTTATTAACTATGACATTTATTTTTATTTAATAAAAATTTACTAAACAAACAGATTTGCCTCCAATTTTTGGCTCTTCTATACATCTACACAACTAAATTAAATTGAAGTGTCTGTTTGTTATATTAAAATAACCGCTTTTTACTTAATGATGTATACGCGGTACACATACCAAAATAACATTTATACAAAAATTGTCTGTCTGTCTGTTTAATCCGGGTATTCTCTGAAACGGCTGAACCGATTTTGATGGGACTTTCATTGGCAGTTAGCTGATGTAGTAAGGAGTAACTTAGGCTACTTTTTTTACCTTCGTTTCGGTATAGGTTTACCGACGCGAAGCGAGGGCGGGTCCACTAGTTGACTTACAAGTTAGCCAACCTTTAGTCTATAAAAATATTGCATAATTAATGAACGTAATCAATTACCGAATCCCGCGAATTTGAAGGTCCCAAGTTCGATGTCCAATAGACAAATATTTGTTGTCGACTTCATCTCATTTGTTTTTAAAGTATAAATAAAAGCAGCTGGCCATTAACCGGCCTTTTTAAACCAACAAGTTTGAATGGAAAAGTTTGTTCAGTGGAATGTATTATATGTAGGCGGTGTGTATAATTTACTGAACACATGAATAGAAGTGTCAATATGCGCGCGCGCAGGTCTTGGTCAAGGGAGATGCAAGTGTAGACTAGGGGGCGGCGATGGGAGATTATGTTTTTTTTCCAATAATGTTTTTCAGATACTATTTTTAGTTATTAATGAGGTGTGTAAGTTTAAGAAATGTATGTATTAAATTTTACTGAAAATGCTGTGATTAGTTTTTGATGAAATTAGGTCTTTGTTATTAGATAGACATAATGAAATTTTAATTATAATTTATTTTGTTTGTATGTTAATAATTTTCGAATACACACATCAAAAACTATGTATCAAAATGTCGAAATTTATTGCACAAAATAAATTGAAAATTCTTTTATTTTCTTAGGAAAGGCTTTGTAGAATGAATCAATACATGCCTTATAAATCAAATTACCTCTATTTCAACATCTATTAAATGCCTCTAAGACAAGAGTTCCAAATTTTCAACAGAATACTAAAACTCGTCCTTTATTTCTGAACACCAAAATTCTTGCATTATTTTTAGAGTTGCAGCTTCAAATAAATCTTGAAAACTAAAGATACAAACATACAAACGCAGAATTGTGTTTCAAATCCCTTACGGCTATAAAATATATTGGTTCTCGTATCAAAAGGTCACTGCCCCTTTCGACCACATCATTTTTATCATCTTTATTACCACGCATATAAAATTTGTCCCTCTGATGTGCATTTTATGCTAATGCGATACTTGCATAAGGTTATCATGCGTCGTTACCTGTACTTATATTATTAAGTGGTGATTTTTGTCAGTTTGTATGTAGAAGGAAAACTGAGAAAATCCTCAATACACTTAAGTTACCTGTTACATAGATTGCATTATATTTACAAAAAGGATTTATAAATAAATTTATGAATAATACAATAATGGTATCAACGCATAGGATTCCCTTTGCCTTGTCACTATAGAAAAAAGATAAAACCCAGGAAAAGAACATCACTATCCAAATCCAAATGTGTGTTCCGCAATTTTGTGTAGTTTTCAAGTTGCAATTTTTTTTTAATCTTTTGAAATTGTTTTGTTCCTAGAGATTATAGCAATGCTTGCATGTATAGACAAAAGGTAGGAGACACTGACATCTCAACATACACCGTTCTACAGTGGAGTAAATATCTACTATTTATTTAAAAAGATATGCGGGGGAGTGCCTTTCCCCTTTCTTCTCCTCCATATTAAAGCACCTTTACGAAATGGGGGTAGATTAAAAAAAAATGTTTGACGTGCATAAGTGTATCATTGATACCTACATGAATAAATGAATTTGAATTTTAACTTAGTCAGTTCTGTAGCCGGCGCCCGGTCTAAACAGTAGATGGGCAGTTGATGGTAGGTATATAAGAGGCTCGACCACTGCCACCGACGACACTTCGTCACCGTTACCACGCCACACGTGAGTCTATTTAATTTTTTTTTAATATATTAGTGTCGTTCACTAATTATACAGGTATACAAGATTTTTTAATTTTCCCTTTTTTAAGGTCAGTGCTAATTTATGGGGCTTGATGTCTCCTAATTACGAAGGTAGTCGATTAATTTCTATCATGTAAATTTTTTTACAATACACATGTATAAAAATCAAAATAAAATCGACACAAAAATAAACCCAAAAATTGCCTAGCCGTTATAATTAATTAAGTCAATTTTAGCATAATAAATATAATTATGAATCGTTAGCCAATAATAATAACGTTGATACAAAAAAAAATATCGTATAGGCACAAATATGCTACTTTATCGATAGAGAAATTTAAATCGCCTATCTTATTCCAAATCATTATGCAAATAAATGCAACACAGTTGTGTGCAATAAAGCAAAATCTAAATTGCAGGATTGTATCGTTTTTACAGTAATTTGATATCAACAATCGTTTAGTGTTTTGTGGGAATTGTTCCCGCTAATTACACCGGTCAATAGGGTGGCCAGATTAGTCGGGATTGTTAGAATAAGTTCTGAAAGTAATTTAATGTAAATTCAATGTGACTTAACCTTATACTTCCTTATTAATACACATTTATTGACTTTAAACTATGTCTTATCTGTGGTTTAATAAGATTCGGTGTTAATAAATACGGATTACGCAGGGAGTAAACTGTAATAACACTGTAATAACAGTAAGGGAGTAACTGTAATGTAACTAAAGTTAGTCCTTTAATTAGTTAGTTTCAGTGTATATTAACATGATCAGTGTATTCAAAGATTGCATCTATAATCCTAGAATTTACTTACCAGTTAGTATCTAATTGTATCATGATTATTTTACTATTCATCTTTAATGCGTTTATAACCATTTTCAAAATATTAAGAATACATCGCGGAAAATACTCTCGAAATATCTTTTAAAAACAATACCTACACTAATTCGAGCGTAAACAACTGCTACTTATGTCCAAACATAACTCTGGACTTAAGAAGTATTAGGGCAAATTTAAGTATTAAACTTAAATACAATATAGATCCAGTTTTTAATAGATAACGTGTATTATGTACAACCTATTTTATATAACTTTAGGTAGTTTTTATCCGCTGTCTCGTCAACATGCGAATTCATAATTTTTTTACTTTTTTTGCTACTAGAATCGAGATATATTTTAAATATAATATTTCACTAATAACCAGTGGATTACATTTATCCAAAACTAACATAATGTATTGAAATATGTCTCGGATAAAACAGAAAGTTTGGTATCAATAATACAGAATAATCGTGACGAATTAATCGTATCAGCTGATTTGATTAATGAATCGTTTGTGTTCATCGCTAGCTGTTGACCACATCTTTAGTCATAGATATTTAAACGCAATCTATGTTTTACATTATCGATTACTAAAAGGTAATATTGATTCAGATATTAGTAATTTCTTAGCATTACTAGGCTACTAGGCAACTAGACAAACCTTGTTCTAAAATTAATTTTATGTTCCAACTGCCTTATTCAATAAAATTATGCACCTTTAATAAACGCTCATTTTATTGGATAATTTTTTAATTACAACTTTTCAATAGTTAAGTGAATCTGATATTTTGGAGAAAAACACTATCACCCACTGATTATAATTGTGTTTCTAACTATACTCAGACCCTCTTAAAGTCACCACAAAGTTGTTAAATCAAAGAGTTTATGAGCAGTTTAATTAATGAACACCTAAATTGAGCTTGTTTGCCACATTTATAATCTTACACATTCGTTATTTTGAATTGGATAAATAAATCCATTTTTCCCATACTAAATAAACATTGATTAATTTTAATCGATGTCTTATCTCTGTTTTAACAAACACCTTAATAACCACACAGTTAGCAACGGCTAAACTCTAATTTTCTCTTAGAATTAAAGTTAATCCTAGTATTAGTTAGTTCAAGCGTAAATTGGAATTATCAGTATATCATTCGCCTTCAATAATAAGGCTATCTATGTATACCATATAATTAGGTATTCAATACGTGATTGGGCTTGCATTAAATGCCTGAGGCATCGTCTTAAACCCACGCATTTTGTTGACCAACCGGACTAACAGTTAGTCGGGCCGACTAACGGTCAACCACGGGTCAACATCATTCTAATTACTATTGAAGCTGATGAAATGTTACGCAAACTTCACCGTTTTATGTTCGAGCAATTGATTGACTGTGTGTTTACATGCAATAAGCTGTTAGCTACAGGTTTGGTTAGGGTTGTCAAAACAATTACCTATAGTGTTTTTTTTATTTTTATTTAAAGGTGTTTAAAATATTTTTAATAATACGACTAACTGTAAGGAATTAAATTCTGTACATCGATAATTTTTTGGATTTTTTTGCAAGTACACTTTGATATTAATATAGAAAACAGTAATTATTTTTTATTCATTTTTCGTCTGTGTGTCTGTCTGTATAACGCGGAAATGATGGCGTAGATTTAGACGAATCTTGGCATGTTTACATTAGCTACAAAGCTATGACAAGGATGGTCCTATTATAAATTTCATCACAGGAAGCTGTTTTGTTAAAATATTAACTGATGCAAGCTGCAGTATAAAATAGACACGTTTTTATTTTTGACAACCCTAGTTTTACACGAAGTAAAGTATAAAATAAACGTTTGACTTTGTAAGATAAACACGGATAGAATAAGTGCGTTTCTAACTTTCTACTTAAATCTCTAGTCTGGACAACTCCTATTCAATTTAATATTTACATTTTACATTCAAACATTTTATGTGTTATTGTTTGTATGTTTGCGAGTCTTTTTGCACGTATGAATAGCCAATCTTTGTTTAGATTTATGACAAGACGTAGTTACTTATCTGTGGTTTTATATAGGGTGGGCAACGAAGTGATTAAAGTTTTTTTTGTCATTCAGTTTTCAAATATTATTAATTAGTGGGCAATCCTATAGTTAAATATTTTTATGTTATTATCGTTAGTAATTATTAATGGTTTATTTTTATTATACATCCTGCGCCTAGACTATAAAATAGTTATTTGTTTCAGGTAATTGACGAAAGATGGCGTTAAATTACATAAAAAGAATATTCTTAATACTGGTGGCAGGGCAATATGGAACCACTACAGCACTCTTTAGAAGTAAGTAGTTACGCTACTCGCCGCTAGATGGCAGGAATTCTATATAATTTTAAACATTGTTTTGAACCGTTTTGTTTGTTTTAGCACCAAGACAAGCGCCGCCCAGTATATTTTCAGTAGGTAACGGTGAACAATGTGTCGGCTCAGACAGGTCAACGGGAGGTGTTTGTTTAGCTAGGAATCAATGTAATACTCAAGGTGGAAAGGCTATTGGTTTCTGTGGAGTTTTTGCTACTTGCTGCTCTTGTAAGTATAATTTCGTACTTTTATATTTCGTACTTATATTCAAAGCTTAATTTCATTTGTAACAGACGACCAGAATTCTGTTCTATGATACTTAAATTAGGAGTTGGGAATTTAAATTTCTGTTGTCGGTATAGTTTTTGTATGTCCCTTGTCTACTAGTGCTGATAATTGCACCCACGATGCATGTATTCTCAGATGGGTCTAAAGTGTAGCATTATTAGTATACAATAGTATAACTAGATGTCGCTGTTTTCTCATTTCAGTAAATGCTTGTGACATCCGAACCAACACAAAAGTGGCAGTATTTATCAATCCACCGCTAAATAAGGAATCTTCTGGTCTAGAATGTTCTTACAACGTGGAAATTAATAACAACAACGTATGCCAAATAAGAATAGACTTTGAAACCTTCAACCTGGCACCGCCGACCACTGTAAGTTTTGCTACTCTTCACTAGATGGCGTGTTTTACAAAAATGAAAAGTCTTAAAAAAGAAATTAAGGGTTAAATGTCACTTCTTAACTTTTACTCATTATAGGTGGACCCAGTAGAAAATGTGACACACAGACCAGGATATACATGCAGAAATGACATTTTCCAAGTAACTAATTTGCAAGGAAACTCTGAATTAATTCCTCCACTATGCGGCGACAACAGTGGACAACACAGTAAGTAACTTTCCGATCTTCCCGTTGATTATAATATTAATTTCCAAATCAGAAAGAGTCTTCTATGAATTGAATTCAATTTACTAGGATCGTTCTCCTCCAAAAGCGCATATTATTTTGTCAGGACCAAAGGTAATAAACAAATTACCATAGGGAATACAATATGGGTCTTCAAGGAAAGTAAATAATTGTAGCCAAGCATAAACTTAAGACGGTATTCAAAAAGTAGGAAAAGAAGCACGCATTCTGATTGCTTCAAGTTGCCGACAGTCACTGCTTGAAGCAATATATGGGCAAGTCTTACTTCTAATCAACATTTTATTAATTTCAGTCTACACAAAAGTGAACGCGTCAGTCAACAGCCGCTCGGTCGGCATTAAGTTTAAGATTGCAGACCGAAGCACTCAACCAAACCTGCCGCAAGCCACCTGGAAAATCAAAGTCACTCAATTGGAGTGTTTCAATACATTAGGGTAAGTATTTCTGATAATCACAAATCTATGTAATGAACTTCTTAATCTTAGAATTCATAACCTGTGAACGTAATACAGGAAAAATGGCAAGTTTTATCCGTTTTTAAACCCTATGGACCTAAAAGTAAATAAAAATTATTTTATTTAATTTCAAACATCACAGATACTACCTTCAACTTGCAGAAAATGATCCAGCCATTATATAGATGGCGTTATATAATTTAGTTCCGCTACTGCCCGCTAGATGCCACTAATTGTTATATAATTTATTTCGACTACTCGCCGCTAGATGTCACTAATTAACATTTTGTTTCAGCAAATACCGTGATGGGATCTTCGAAGCTATTACATCTGCGTTGCCGTCGACTCCGCTCACATCAACAGCTGACAGAGATGAATACTTAATTGGTAAGTGACGTACATACATTAATCTATGTTTTTAGTATTTCATAAAGATTCGAATAAAAGTGCGAAATATAATTGTGATCGAACTTCGCTTTGACAAGTTCGATTCGTTGTTCTGTGAGTTTATCTATAGAAAGACATAGGTTAGGTTACAATTAAACCTTTTTAGTGTAAGAAACCTAAAAACTATAACCTTTATATAACTCCCCAGCGCCCCCTGGCTGTCTTCAGTACTACCCGGATAGAGTGGGGTCGTTTGAATCGTTTAACTATAACCGCGGCGCTGGACCATACATTGCCGGAC
>LGAG01028595.1:0-12512 GCA_001278395.1 Lerema accius
CTTTAATCTTAGAATTAAAATGAATACTAGGTTTAGCAACTTCCAATGTAAATTCGGACCATCCGTGTATTAAAAGATTTTAAATTATTTATTTTAATTTAGTTTAGTATTTTGTTATTTTTTATTTTATTTTAGTATAACTTAGAGATATTTCATGTTAAATTAGTAATTTATAATAACACAGCAGATTTTTTGACAAAGGCAATAAAAATATTAATACCTACTATATTAGATTTTTTTAATAATGAAGCTGTTATTTTTTTAAAACAGCTGTAAATACCTCCACACAATATTACCCTGGTACGAACACAAAATTACGCTGGTACAACTGATAAGACATCAAAGTTACCCACTAAAAAAAACAAACCATCATCAAAAACCGTTTTCCTCGTATTCACAACGAAACGTTATCTGAAATTCAGACGACGTAGCACAAAGGCTTATATAAAAGTGGATTATACAAAGTCTAACCCAAATCTCTCGCTAAACTGTCACGACTCAATCCATCCCGCTGTATGTATTAATCGACTGACGAATTTCGAATCGACTAAGCTACTCGAATAGCCCAAATTGAGACCCTGTCATTCGTAAGCTGTCATAATCGCATAAATGATTCGCCGTTATTACGTACTAGCTGACCCGGTAAACGTTGCTCTGCAACAGAATCGTTTTATCTAAATGTGAAGGTTTCAGTATTGGATCCTTTAATTAAAACTAAAAACTCTCTAAAGCATAATGTTTTTAGTCAATACTGCAAAGGTTCGATATTCAGTACCGTTTGTAGAATAATTCAGCAGGAAAGAGTTTGAAAGGCATATATACAGTCTACATGGAGAATAAGTGTTGAAAACTAAATTTTTGTGTAAAATAAATAAAACAAAATGCACTACTACTACACTACATTTGATACACTGTCATGTTACATCTTGGTCAGACGAAAAAGCCCGTTTACAGACTGTTAAAGTTGACATTTGAAAGCCTATTATTTGACATAATGAGATAATGTAGTCGAAAACTGGCCATAGAGTGGACCCTTTATTTGAAATACAAGTATGTCTAACTAGTAGGTATGTGAATAAGATTGCTACAGCACGGCAGCGTTATTTTGCTGTTTTGATCTATTGTTTGCTACGAGAATAGTTCTGAATAGTTGCCCTTTACGACATTCGCGATACAACCTCCTCAATGCGCGCTACAAAAAGCCTTTTCCACCGAAATAATAAATTCAGGTCATATTTAAACCCAATATCGGTTTGCCCACTCAGTTATAACAGGGGAATAAAAATAAAAGCGATCCACAAATTTTCCTCTCGCAATTTTGCACGTGACAATCTCTAGAACATTCCATATTCTGAAAATATCGTGGAAACGTGCTATACTAGCCTACACAACGTTTTGGGTTTTGTTATTCTACTTATGTTTCTTTAACTTAGAGAAATAGGGAAAACGAGGCATACTGTCATTACTATTACTTCAGTAGCATTATTTTTACCCGACTGCGAAAGATTTCTTTACCACCCCCAACATTCTAAGCGGGCTGATGGATTTCAACATACATTTGAAAATACCACCCCCAATTTTGAGTCGGATTTTTTTTTCTTTTACTGATTACTAGTTACTTAGGCTTAGTAGCAAATATCACTATCAACAACTATCAATCTTAGAAATAACGTGTACCTAATGCCAGTGGAACAACATAGTGCTAATATTTATCATGGAAACAATAGGAGACGTTCTGCCCTCGAAATTTGACCAAAGGGTAAGCCTGGGTTAACTAAGCAGATACTATTCCATATTTGGCTAGATTTAGCCACGTTTTAGTTAAGCAATATAATAATAATAAAGATTTTGGAGGTTAAGGAATTTATTCTCATTTAGAATTAACAAAATTCACTTACATGAGAAATTATAAGATAGAAATAGGTTAGCGTACATTTGTCTAAATCAATAGTTTAAAGCACACCTATAAAACACGAATCTCTAAGTTTAGTTTTAAAACCAAAACTTTGTATTGGAGTTCCTCCCCATTTGGTACGTGCCGCGCAGACACAATGAGACGTAGCCTATCGATTGAGCTCTAGACTACAATCTGATACTAAGTTTGGAGACCGAAATAACACATAATGACCACGTTATATCGATTACGATAACCTTTTAGGGCTCCCTGCGGAAAATAGGTTCTGTTAAAGTAATGGATTCATCCCAAAGAAAGCCCTTTCTCGGATGATATTATGATCCTGGACACATGACAATGTTTCTGTTATATTAGGTACTGAAGTTTAATTTAGTCATAAACTAAATTATAGGTACCGATAGGTACATCCATTGAAATTCTGGATGTAGTTTATCTGTGTACGTGAATGTTGTGAGTATTCGCGCGGAAAGACAAACAATATCGAAACATCTTCACAAACTTTCACACTATAATATTAGTAGGATTACTCAAATGCTGAGTCTTCACTATTTTATACTGAGGTGTTTTTTCCGCCTCGACGTAAGACGTCTAACGGATTGTATGTAGTTATCTTTATATTTTAATATCCTCTCGTGAAGGAAGTTCTCTCCGTCATAGTATGTGTAGATATTTCCTCTTACGAATATCCGCTTTATCCCTTTTATCCGCTTACAAATTCACATTCATATTTACTTGAGGAAATTGGGTGACATTAATCCTTAAATATATTCACGATAAGACATTAAACATATTCAAGACAAACAATCCAAAATATTGTTGACACATTTTGTACGTTGTATGTTACGTCGCCTGTCTCGATCGGTAATCGAACCTGGAGCGGTTGGCTCGGCAGGCATGAACACTACTTATTTAGATAGTTTCCCATTGAGTTGTAAATTTCAAAATAAAAACCTGTACGCAAAGAGCTCGTAGATCTAAGAAGTAGGATCTACGTTAAATAAAATCAAAATTATTTTTTGAAAATTCATCCGTCACAGGGTATAACTTTCTATAACAACTTTAATTACTAATTACTTAAATATACATATTTTGGGCAAAACAGCCAACTTTTAAAAATCATCATTTCAACTCATAAATGTCCCACTGCTGGGGTCGGGTCTCCTCTCACAGTGTGAGGGGTACAGGCCATAGTCCACCACGCGGGCCTAGTGCGGATTGGCAGACTTCACACACCTTTGAGAACTTTATGGAGAACTCTCAGGTGTGCAGGTTTCCTCACGATGTTTTCCTTCACCGTAGCAAGTGATAATTAGTATCTAATGCGCACATAACTTTTTAAATTAGAGGTGCGTGCTGTGGGATTTGAACCCAGGATCTCCCGTTCGAGAGACCAATGTTCAAACCACTGCTATAACTACTTTTAAAAATACATACCTTTAAATACCTTTCATTTAATACCAACCAATGTATTAGACAATTAAAGCTTCAAGCAGCTAATCACAACGTAACAAAAATAGTATTATGTAATGACGTCACGTCACGGTAATGACGTCATTTCTACCACGCGAGGGTCATTAACTCGATTAGGCTGTAAACTGTAGCTCATTCATAATTTTCTACAGTAACGAGTTCGTCATAATATGAAGTAGGTATTTACCTACTAACCGACTTGAGTTAATGAAGAAAACCTAAAACCTAAGTCCTAAGTAAGTCCATTAAGATTGTTAGATATTTAAAAGATTTTCTTTCTTTCTAGCTTTAACCAACCATTGTGCAAAATTACGATAAAGCTTATTATACAGATAGACAACGTCAAGAACTATAGCATATCTATCTTAGGTATATTTTATCCCGATCATAGCTTCCCCTGGGATGACCCTAATGTCTGTTACGCAGTCATTTTTGACGAGTAAGAGGCGAAGACTAGTTACACATAAAATATACACTACACGCTTCCGAAAACCCTAACAAATCTGCTTGTTTCATAAAATATTTCCACTACACATCCGAAGCTTTGAAACCGTGTCACTGGCCATGAATTAATAATGAGATATACGCTATATGGTTGTGACGCTATATAGACTACTAACTACTAATGCGTCCGAATGCACTGCTGAATAAATTCCCTTATACAGTCTAACAACGACAAAATGCTTATATTGATACTAAATTCATAATTGTACGTAATTTTCAACATTACTTACTTTTCTAATTGTAAGATTAATAATTCATTGTAATGTGTTACTCGGCCATTTGCATGCTGAACACCTATAATTATAATAACATTAAGATAATCACTAATACTATTGTCATTATTTGTTTGTAATCAATGTATATTATGTTGGTTTTCAATAAATAATTAACGGGAGTCTAGATAGATAAGTTCCCTAGATTTTGTTTAAGCTTTTTCTTTTTTGTAAGCTGTCGTGATGAAATTGTTTGACAAAAGGTAAAAATAGATGGAGCTGACTTTCAATGTGTATGGCAATGACGTGAAGGAAAAATGACACAATATGTATTTAACACCTGATTTCGGTAAATTTTGACGGTATCACTTCGCGTGATCGCTTCAGAAACGGCTCTCGATTTCAGACTAAGAACGTCGAGGCGTAAAGGAAAAAAACACTCCTAGATCTCGAAAACTTTGGGGAAAGCTATTAAAACTTTTAAAAAGTTTACAACGCATTTAAAAGATTACATCGTTTTCCTCTCAATGATCACAATTTAGAGATGGATGGATTTTAGATAGTTTCGTCTTTATCACAATAACACAGGGGCCTTACTCAGGGCCCTTGACCTTACGAGGGCCTTGAATTTCTGACAAAATTTATGTTTAGTTCCATCCATCCATCAGCCTTTAGAGGTCCACTGTAGCTGTACTTTACCCGGTTCTGTGCCATTTGAATCCAGCGGAAACCCGCTGTCTTTTTAAGGACGTCAGGTCACAAAATCGGGGGACGTAATTTTTAATTCAGTTAATGTTAATAATACAATAGGTATTACATAATGAGTAGGACTGTACATCAGCGGAGTACAACTCAGATAAATTAATTATTCTTAATTATTATAACTGTCATAACCTTGACTGAGACAAAAAAAAATGGATTTACTCGTAGTTCTTATGTTTATTAAACACGATTAAAGAAAGGTAACGCTATTGTTAAAGAAAATTAAGTAGATACCGACATAATTACATCAAAAGTTTTGACACAATAATTCTCTACTGAAATCTAGTGACTTGACAATTACTGCACTAACATCACACTATCAAACAGTACATTATCGTTATCGATCCATCCAATTCGTCAGTTCTATTTTCAAATTTACGTCAAGAATAGTTACACTCCTTTATTTATACACTGTACCTACTAACACCAATATTTACACATTATTAGATACACTTGTGCAACAATTATTATTATTAATAACTTCTACGCTAAATTAATATGAACCATTAGTAGACAAATATAAAATCCAAGAACTAAAAATAAGTATTTTAGGGAATTGAGAGCGTCGTATTAAAAAAAAACTCCCTCAATGTAGCAGAAACCAATGACGCTTCTTGACTCATATGTTGCAGTTCGTCAACCTGTTTGAACTGTAGAGCGTGCCAAAGGACATACAGACATACACTCGATAAACATTGTCCTTAAGGTGCAGTCGGTTAAGAAAAAATCCTTTCTCAGAATCCCACAGTCTCACTATTTGCAAAAACTACGAGTATTCTAGAAAGAAAATTTTGTTACAAACGCAAAATTGGGTTACATGCCGTAATTGAATATTAATTATTCAAATAAAATGCAAATTAACCACATCCAAGGTAACGAAATAAAAACGTTTCTGTTTTCTTTTACTTTCAGTTTTATATTTTTTTTTTTTATGAAAGTTACGAATTTATTAAATTCGGCCACTAAGGGAACGGTGTCTCTATCATCTAACATTATGCGAACTTATTTATTATGTAATAATTTATACATAATTTTAAAATAAGTTATCAAAATCGCAAATCGCATTGCTATCCTGCCGAAACCCATTGAAGACTTAATTGAAACATTTCTTAATTAGCAGACTTTTTTGTGTTCAGTGGTCAACGTTGCCCATAGACATCAGTAAGATCAAAGACATTATTGGCCGAGCAATATGAGAAGAATGAATGACGATTTTAGGTCAGTACCACAGACGAAAAAATAATAGATTGAAACTTCGGAACAAATGAACGTAGTAAAAAAACATAGGTAACGTACTTATCAACTGATAACGTTTCCCGGTACATTGCTCGAAAGGCCGCGCTCTGTGACATAGGTACTTACGTCAAATCGTAAAAAAAGGAAAAAAAAATTTTTTTCTTAAGACTCAGTCTAGTCAGTAAACCCCAGCCTGTAAACACCGCCTCGTTTGACGGATTGCTCATACGAGAGGTTATAGCCTGGGCGACTTGACGAAATGTTTATTTTTCCTCGATCCATTGACGTCTTAGCGTCATAATTAACGCGTTAAGTTCCTTGATAAGCGAAATACCTGGAAGATTTATAAGTTTAGTTAAGAGACTCCGTAATGTAGCTACGTAGTTTGTGATAATTATAGTGCGATAATTACGACACTAATTGTAAAATGTATCTAATCCTACTAATATTATAAATGTGAAAGTTTGTAAAGATGTTTGGATATTTGGATGTTTGTCCCTCCTTCACGCTCTAAGCATTGAACGGCATAAGCTGAAACTTGGTACACAGATAGTTTGCATCCAGAAATAGGACATAGGTTACATTTTATTCCGATTATAGGTTCCCTTGGGATAAATTAAAAAATTTTAAAACGACTCTTCCGTGGGCGAAGCCGCGGGCGACGTCTAGTATTTAATTTAATAATGGTATAATATTAGGCCGGAATTTAGACGAAGTCTAGGCTTTTGAAGGACAGTCTACTAAACAGGTCAGGGAAACTCGAAAATTATTCAAACCTGATCAAAATTCAAGGTTTTAACTCTCGCCAATATTTTTGAGGTCGTCCAATATAACTCAAAATGCTTCCATATATTATAGGTACATGTAGATAAAACTGTTTTATTTACATAATATATATTTAATTATAAATGTACAAAAATGTTTATTTCCGATGTTATGCAAGTCTTACACAAAAGATGTCTGTACAATTAGGTATATTAGGTACATACATTGTGCAAAGTATGAAATATTTCCCAGGCAGCCTAGAAATAGAAAACAAATAACAGTATGAGTAGGTAGGTATAGGTTATTTTCTTTCAACTTACAAGACTTTCAAAATGTTTCTACCACGTTAATACGTTCTTAAACGTAATATAATTATGTGATGATAATGTCATCCAAACACTTAAACAAGTTCGTAAGCGTCTGACGCTTGTAATGAGTTAAACTAAAACCAAGCCGGAAAAATCTTTCACTTATTAAAGGACCAAGATAAAATCAATGTATTTCGGTATATTTCTAAACAATATAAAACGCGAATAAAATAATAACAATTGTTGATTTCTAAACAATATAAAACGCGTATAAAATAATAGGTAACAATTTTTTAAATGCGTTAAGCGTCTCTGAAAAAATATTAAGCGGAAAGATACAAGATACAATTAGCTAATTTCCCAATCAGAATAATAAGATAATTGGATAGTCATAAAACAACAGTAAAATTTAACAGTCGCCCGTTATCGTAACAAAGGACGCTAACGTAAAGAAAGTGACAAAATCTGAAATTACGTTTCTGAATTTCGAACAAAAATTTTTTGTTCCTTTTTTAACTACACGAAATATTAAGGAAAATATCTAATCTTATTACTCACGTAAACATATCATTTTGGTCAGCAACATCGCAGCGGTGTCGACAACGCCAATGAAATGTATTGCTGGCGAGCGGAAAACCATTTTGATTACCTTGGATACTGAAACACTACTGAACACGGCGACTATAGTTTTCTATACTATGACATATATTATAGCTAACATTCAGGAATGAACACTGCAATTGACAATACAGTTGAAAGATATTTTGAATTAAACGAGAGAACCGATAAGTTTTACGTTTTATACTGAGCT
Organism: Lerema accius; assembly: GCA_001278395.1. NCBI lineage: Eukaryota > Metazoa > Arthropoda > Insecta > Lepidoptera > Hesperiidae > Lerema > Lerema accius. The sequence goes on from LGAG01028595.1 coordinate 7,984, forward strand.
GGTTGGAAGGATGGCAGACATTTTGTGACGTCATGCTGAAAATCAATTGTTTAGCGCATGCGCGGGATTCCTCCTTGCCCTACATGTGGCTTGAAGCCGCGGCCGTGACAAAAACATTTTTAATTAAAAGCTGCAACGTAAAATATAGACCAGTAAAATTAAGAAAAAGTTTGCGCGCCAAAATTAAAAAAAAAAAGCTTGCCTCGGACTCCCGACTGGAGACTTCAATCGCGCCATTTTCATCCTAAACAAAATGGCGCATATTTTCATGAATGAACGTCTTTGATCCATTCAATCGTTATTTTTAGATGTTCACTTAGTGAATTAAACATTAGCGTGCAGTTCGATTCGACATTGTCGTTCCTTTAATAGTTCTTGCCACTCAGTTTTATTAGAGGCTTAAAGCTTAGAGAACCCTGACACGATAAATTGCAGTGACCTTATAAACTTGCGCCACCTACGCTGTTACAGTCAGGGGCAGGGAAATAAAATCTCTCGCTCTTAAAACGATTTGAATGCCACATCATTAGTTTACTGCCTACAAGCTAACAATAGCTTAGCTTAGACTTGTCTCTAACAGATTTCTTTACAAATAACCCATGGTTGTTGGATCTTATAGCTCTAGTCTAGATGTTATAAAGAATTTAAACTTCTCCTTTCTACAATGAGACTCCTTTGATGTACTCACCTAGCTGGAAGATGTTAATGTCAACAGCAACTGTCAAACTGTCAACTGGTTCTTCAGTCTGACTGTATACTGTGTCTATTCATAAAACTTATAATTGTATGAGATTTGCTATTAATTCAATTGTGAATAGGACATATACTTATTTGAAATAGAAATTTCACTTAGGCATTCCTTAGCCATGTAAACTTTAACCATGTCAAATCTCAAACTTGTACATGCCATTATTCTTAAAAGTGTACTGAAACTGAAAGTTTAACCATAATATTATACGTAATTGTTTCAACCGAATGTGGAAATTTTGAAAATAGAACATTCCCCGGTGCATTTCTGTTTTCAATTCCAATTTCAAATATCGTGGTTCTAAATTTGAGTTGTACCGTGATAGCATATAAACGCTGCCAAGATTTATAGCGGTCCGATTATAGAGTTGCCGATAACTTGGCTTCATTAGGCCAGTTTTTATATAAGGAGAGGTTAGGTTTCTTTAGGGGGTTTAACACTAGCTTTGATGGTAACTATTAAAAAATATGTAGGTACCTAGAATACATAGAAAAATATTAGGTGAAGTAAGAAAATATTTTTTATTTGTTTTTTTTTTCTTTACACATTTATAGCCCTACAGTAGAATCCCCTGTGGTTTGGGTACTATGGATAACACAAACAGACAAGAGGAAATTACCCAGACCGAGAACAGAAATTTAAATTCATCATTCAAATCTCCACCACGATTAGAATCGAGCTTAGAACTCATACAGCGGTTACAACCATTGAGCCTTAAAGGTCATCATAATTATGGTATATACGTACGTAGATTTGTTTTGTATTGCATTTATACGTATGTATGTATTTCATAATAAGAAATTATTAGGCAACACAAAACGAAATTAATAAAGAAAAAACTCCGACATAAAAGGCACCTTTAAGTACGTAATGAGGCTGAATTTTATACCACTCTAGCTCTAGACTACTAAAACTGAAATACACCTACTCGTACCACCCAATCTCTTAACGATTACATAATACGTATTTGCAATATTAGCCTAAAACCAGGCATATTATGCAATTGCATGCCACAAGCTATGTTAAATTATAATACGTTCAGGCTATTCCGAAAATGGGCACGTTATTAGTTAAGAATTTTCGTGATACTTATATAATTAGCTAGCCTGGAACTAAAGTGGCCTATGTAACATTTTTGGCTATGAACATTTTTGAACTTACAATTTACAAACAATGTTTGAACTTAAAAACAATAAATTAATCCAAGCAAAAGTGGTCTCAATTGTCATTGGTCACCACAGTAAGGTTTTCATTAAAATATCACTTTACAATTTGGTTGGATATTTAAACATAGGGAGTGGCTTTAATCGCGTTTTGTTTGATAAACTATATTTTGTATTTTTACTGACCACTTTTTTGACCACTTTAGTTCTAGGCTAGGCAATTTTAATTATTTTAAAGAGGAACCGTGGTTTGTTCGAAATTGGACTGATTGGTGTTATGTCAATAAACTCATCGACTGTCTGTAGTGTATCTGCCTGACGTTTTGTGTGAGGTGTCTGTGTACGAAATGTAGTTTGGATGTGTGTGTTTTGCTTTATTTCCTAAATCAAAAGTTATATTCTTATTATTTATGTTTGCATAAAAATAATTTAGCTTTCTGCACTTCTTCTCCGAGTGAACTTTAACTATGCCAATACACGTATTATTATTTTAATGTATTATATAGATTATGTTCTCCCTCACCAGATTTGCCCTAGTTAGCTTCCAACGGATTATCCTTGAAGAGTGTTACATTTTTATTAAAAAAAAAACTAATATGAGAATTCTTCATCGATAAAGCAAAAGTTGGACAGTCTATCTTGATCAATGGCTTTAAATGGCCATAGCCACTTTTAAACTTATTTAACTTTGAGAGTTCTATCGTATTTCGCTTGAAGTGGGTTTAACGTAGGGTCGCCAACCGTAAGACTTTCCTCGGATTTGTCCTAGTAGTGAGTGTCCGGAATGCGTCCGGGCTATGTTCTCTGTCCGGGGAATTCTTGTCAAGCAAAAAATAAGCAAGAAATTAAAACATATCAGACTTAAGTTAGGTTTTAAGGGTGTCTGCGCTAGAACCAGGACGGACAGACATACAGGTGATGGACATGGCGAAACTGTAAGGGTTCCATTGAAAATTTTATTTAATGTTCGAGAAATTCTGTATTTACTATGAAGCATTTTTCCATAGCAAGTTCAGGGGAAAACAATGATTTTGTCCAATCGTCCAGGGTTGTGACAATTTTGTTCGGAACGGCAATTTAAGTGATGGCAGCCCTAGATTTTTTAAGGTAATCTAGGTATCATCCATAATAATTTTTATTCCTCCGGCCACCGCTACCAGTAACATGTGGGCGTATGGACGTAGGTAAACCTATAACCTTTAAAAGCTATCCCAATATTCGTATTTCGTGTACGTAAATTGGTATTGAATACGGCTTACATAACCGGATCACATCTGTTCCTGCTAGGGCTGCCAACTCTGAGATTAGTGTGGATTTTTTTGACATGTCAAACATATAATTTCTGGATTGTCGATAAACAACTTTTCGTATAAGGAGGGTTTAGTATTGTAAAAGTGATATTTTGAAATCGATGCACTTTTCTACATTTAATTCACGATTGATCGAAAGACTAGAATAATCATCCCGAAAAAATCGAAGATCGTATTGTCTTCTAGCGAATCTCAAACGATCGATTCAGATCGGATATTCATTCGTAAACAAAGAAACAAAAAGATACTCTACTCTATTGTAGGTATACATAATGGCAATCTAAACGTAAACTTACTAAAACATCGAATTGTGCTAAGGTGAATAAATTAAATACATATAAAAATATTTAAAAAAATATCATTTTAATTTCGTCTAACAGTACCCCCAAAATGTCGACGTTTTATCGACATATTTCAATATTTGGATTTGACAACCCTAATACCAGCTTCTACGTAAACGTACGGATATTCCGAACGTTTGTATCAAAACACTAGATTTCAATTCTAGCTTCGTCTGGAACAGAGTTTCTCAAAGTTACTGATAATGCACTACGGTACTATTATAGGCAATTAGGCATAATAAAAAAATAAGAGATGTGGACTAGAAAAAAAGGTTGATTAGACGGCAAACCCGCACCCATTCTATGGCTTACTTAAGTAAAGTAACTTTACTTAGGTACTTACCGTACTTAAGTAAGTATTTCAATTTTAAATCTAATGTGATATTTAATTAGCTTTAGGTAATAACTACGAGCATTCTGGTAAACATTTCTCTTATGTCACTAAGGTCATTACTAACGTAGGTACAAACTTCACGGTAGGTACCTACTCTCATTCATTTCCCAAGAAAAATGTGCTCTTTAAATAAATAGTGAACCATAACACCTTTTCTTTATTGTTAGGCCGGGCGGGAGCAGACGTTCGGAATTTTCAAATTCTGAATTTTCAGTTGGGGAGAGTGGGATTAAAAGAGCAATTCTTAAGTCTTTTTCTGTTACGAAAACGTTCGCGTCGGCACGTCTTACCCCTTATCTTTCTACCCCGTACTTCCCTGTCAGTGTCAATACAGAATCTGATAAGTTTCCTGCGCCGCCATGCTCATAGAATTCAGAATTTTATTCCTGATGCGAATTCCGTACGTTTGCGACCGCCCTTTAACTCGCTGTTAGGTAAATACCGCAATAAAGCGACGCCTGATATTTCAAACTTATTTCATTAAAAAAAGTTAGAAATTTTACCTACATAGATATTTAACCTCAATGTTTCATTAAAGTGGAAGTTTTAGCGTAAAACAATTATTATGATAAC
>LGAG01028595.1:13737-27171 GCA_001278395.1 Lerema accius
TAACTAACAAAAATAACGATGATTTGATTTTTTATCGACATATTTCAGTATTAGGATTTGATAACCCTAATACGGGCTTACGTAGGCGGGTATTCCGACGTTTGTATCAAAACACTAGATTTCAATTCCAGCTTCGTCTGGAACAGTGTTTCTCAAAGTTAATGATAATGCACTAGGTACTATTACAGGCCTTGTAAATAATAAGAGATATGGACTACAAAAAAAGGGTTAATGAGACGGCCAACCCGCGCCGTTCTAAGGCTTACTTATGTAAAGTAGCTTTACTTACTTACTTAAGTAAGTACTTGTGATATTCAATTACCTACCTTTAGGTAATAACTACGAGTTGCTATTCTGGTAAACATTTCTCTTATGTCACTAGGGTCATAACACTAACGTACAAACTTCAAGGTAGGTATACCTACTCTCATTCATTTCTCATGAAAAATGAGCTCTTGAAATAAATAGTGAACCATAACACCTTTTCTATATTGTTAGGGCGGGAGCAGACGTTCGGAATTTTCAAATTCTGAATTTTCAGTTGGGGAGAGTGGGATTAAAAGAGCAATTCTTAAGTCTTTTTCTGTTACGAAAATGTTCGCGTCGGCACGATTTACCCCTGATCTTTATACCCCGTTCTCCCCTGTCAGTGTTAATACAGAATCTGATAAGTTTCCTGCGCCATGCTCATAGAATTCAGAATGTTATTCCTGATGCGAATTCCGTACGTTTGCGACCGCACTTAAACTCGCAGTTAGGTAAATACCGCAATAAAGCGACGCCTGATATTTCTAACTTATTTCATTTAAAAAGTTAGAAATTTTATCTACATACATATTTAACCTCAATGTTTCATTAAAGTGGAAGTTTTAGCGTAAAACAATTATGATGATAACCCTACGTATTGTTTGCTGGATCGTTCGATACTATGTGTATAGACTATGAACTACGCCTACTCCAATTATAAATGCTAAGTATAAGTATATTAGCTACTAAGTATCTATTTTAGAAAACATTTAAGTCCACCAAGTTTTACTAACAAATTACTGAAACGCGAGGCTGAGAACCAATCCTACTATCCTACTTCCTACTATTCCTACTAATATTATAAATGTGAAAGTTTGTAAAGATGTTTGGATGTTTGTCCCTCCTTCACGCTCTAACCGTTGAACGGATTAAGCTGAAACTTGGTACACAGATAGGTTGCATCCAGGAATAGGACATAGGATACATTTTATCCCGATTATAGGTTCCCTTGGGATAAAATCAATATTTTGTTTACCGACTTTTACGCGGGCGGAGCCGCGGGCATCGTCTAGTTAAAAATAAATTGTGAATGTTTATTTCAGTAATTCCATGTAAGTATCTAAAGTTTTAATTTAATTCCTCTTAAGATTTTCACTATTTTCCATCCAGTCATCTATACATACCTATAAATATTTACTTTATGCTATTTAAATTTGCCGGCAACAGACCACGGAGTTGCCGCACTAACGCACATGTACACCAGAGTTATATTGTTGTATTGTACCCCTTTATATAATTCTTTAGAAGTATCCTGATTATCAATCTGAGATCCTTACGCCGGTGGATAATTTAAAGACTGAGTTTAAACATTTCCAATTTTTTTGTACTGTATACACCCATGGTAAAACGCGTTTGGTTATTCCAAATTGAAAAAACCACACGAAACAATGTAAAGGTGTTTTTTCTCTAATTAACATAATTTAATGTTTAGTTGTTATTGACGATTGAACAGTTAAAATAATAATAACTCCATAATATTGTTTTATTCAAGCTATAAATGAATTAATAAAGTTTAAACAGATGCTGATACTGACCATTGACATTGACAAGTCAAGTGAGTGACATCTCTTAGAAAAAACGAAACGCAATTCAACAACAATCGCATGTGATGTTAAACAAATTATTATATTTTTATTTAACGTAATATTAATAATTAACAGATTCAAGATCGTTAATATGTCTCTATATCCATTAAATGGTAAGTTTAAATTAAATAAATTCCTACTTAAGTATTACATACAATATTGTTTCATAACCTTAAAATGAATTTTGCTTGCATGTTTTTAAAGTCTGCTAAACATAAATTTAATTAATCTTCTCATTCAATCTATATTTTGGTATTGAAAACAAGTAACTAGTATTTCTATTATAATTTTTTGCAATGTTGTATTGAATTTTAAGCCAAATCCATAAGATTTACCTAGTTTGCAATACGTTTCACAGTTGGTACATTTTATTATAAGTATAGATGTATAGGAATATTGTACAAATGGATACATATATCAATCGTTGTCAAGAGCTGTAATTATTTAATTAATTTACATACAAAGTTACTTAAAACTTCCAGAACTGAAGCGGAGATTAGAAAAGGACAGTACACCTTTACCAAAGCGACTTCGCTTAGCTAAAAATGTTGTTCACTCCCACCACTTTGCTACTACCCCTAAGGAGAGGATTGTAGCTGACTGGCTGGATAAGTTGATGAAAAGTAATAAGTTAAGCAATAAAGATATAAAAGAAGTACTTGCGTGGCTCAACAACCCTGATGACTTAACAGGAGAACTTAAAACTGAACTGATTAAGGTTAGTTTTATCCATTACTTTTACCCTTTGTATTTGATAAATATGAGATAAAGGCATTGTGTGAGTTATGAGATTGTAATCCAGTTTGTAAAACTCTTTTTAAGAACAATTAGAATGGAAATTAAAATTATAGCTTGTTATGTTTAAACAAAAAGAACTTTTTCCATGATTTCAGGTGGTATCACAATATCTTCACAGCAACCCATTACAGAATGAAGATATACATCATATTGTAATGTTTCTAGAAAACACCAAAATGTCAGCTCAATTGAGCTCACAAGTAGATGATTTCTTGTTTATTACCACTACCTTACTCCAGCATTTAAAAAATGACATTAGTAATTTTGTAATATGTGACAAGATATTTAATAATATTGTAAAATATTACAGAGAATCTAAAAAGAAATTGGAATTTATTGTGAAACTGTTGGATGGAGAGAATTTGGAAACTGTTTTCAGTTATTTAGAAACAAAATGCTATGACAGTGTTATCAAACTTTGTCAAACTATATTGTTTCCAATCACAAAGAAACCGCTCTTTGCTAGTTTTCTCAATAACTTGATAAGAAAAGACAATATAGATGAACTAATTGCTGAGAGGGGTGATAACATACAAGCTGTTATAAAAATTATGAGTGTTTTCTTTACGTTTCCAAAAGGTCGTACAGGCAAAGATGACCAATTCTTATCTGACTTTATTAGGATATTCGTAAGCTGTTACCGTACTGAGAGTCAGTTGATTTTTGGGTTTTATATAATGGCTGCTTCTGCTCTTAACATGACTCAATCATACATGACACCAGCCATGAAAATGCCACCAATTTTATTTGAAGAAAATGATATCAAAATAAAACGGAACTTATTCCTTGTTATGCTAGAAGTTTTGTATCAAAATGAAGTAGATATTAGTGTGAAATTAACAGATACATTAGGTGAAAAGATAAGTAAAGTGGAAATTAAAAAGAACTTCACATCTTTCCTGCAAGCGGTAATGATGGGACAGTTGAAATTGGAAGGAAAGCCTGATAAAGTAACACTGCAAATAATAAAAGCAGCCCTTAAACTTGATCCTACTTTGATTGAGCAGAAAATTCAACAAATATTACCATATTTAATTACTGCCAAGAAAAGTAGTAACATACTACCTTCTTATATTGAAACATTGAACTGTTTACTTGAAATATTGTTTAAATTAAGCCGAGGTATGGACTTTATAAACCAAATCTTGCCACCTGTTAAATTAGCATTAGAAGCTTGTAATGTAGAACAGTTTGAACTGAAACAGAAAGAGATGGAGTGTCGCAAAAATGGTGAGGACTGTGAAAAAATTAAAACTAAAATATTAACTGGTGAAGACCTATTTCCCGAAGAATGTGTGGAAACATACGGAAAACTTACTTCAGAGCTAATGTTTAGGCAAAATAAGGAATTGTTGATGTCTCTACAGCGGGACTTAGAAGAAAACTGTCTTATGATGCTGGAAGAAGGATTTGTTAGTGAGTATTTTTATATAATAACTCAATAACTATTACACTTATTAGCCTATTTAATACTATAATATTTTAATTTTCAGGTCCATCTATCATTACACTGACAGAAGTCCTATCTGCCATTTTGTGTAGTTTCCTACAACACAGCAAAATGGCGGATCATACGGTTCCTTTGCACATTGCGGAAGATTTTTGGACGGTATTCCAGAAATTTGAATCAGAATGCTTGAAGAAATTTGGGGAATGCCTTTTGAAACTTAGTTATGTAAGTATAAATATTGGTATAAATATTATTGTTATAATATAGTTCATACAGTAACATTTTTTCATTATTGCTACTTATAGTAATTATTTACTTTTTTCTTCACTATTCCTATTGGTTGCCAAAGCTAGATGTATTGAAATGTATTATTTCCACAACACTATAACTCGAACATATAACTTATAACAACAAATAATTAAAACCTTTCAGAATCCATCACTAGTCATCTCTTTTCTGAAGCTGTGTCTAAGTGTATCGAAATTAAAGCTTCTCAACATGAAATACAGCAATAGGAAACTAGATATTCCATCCCATAGCGACCAGAGTGAGGTGTTTGACCTTACTCTGCTGTTGCCATGTTTGGATGATAAACAATGGATGAACCTTGCTTCGAAGGTTGAAGGTGATGAAGTTATTTTAATACTGGTGAGTGATTTTAATTATCATGTTTTGGGGATTCGATTGTGTATATAACAATGTTTTTTTTTATATAAAAGTGAAGTAATTTTTTTAATTAAAAAAAATCCTCAAAATCCTGAGTTGATGGACAAAAATATTTCTAAGCAAGGAAATGCTTGTATGGAAACAGTCATATTTTTAACCATAGACTATAAATTTCCATAGACTACTTGAGGCATAGATTATAATTATTTTTATTATTATTATTAATTGGAATGTTGTGTTGAAAACAGAATTTAAAATGATTTCAGAATAATTTGCTGCTGACTAAAACTATGGCATTGGAATATTTAGCGACAACAAACTTTGATGATAACAATTTATCGATAACGACGATTAAATCACATCTTATCAAAGAAATATCGTCCAAACCTACTGTAAATACATCAAATGAATATTTTACTAAAGTTCTCTTCGCGAATTTAGATAAATCTCAATACAAACAACTAGCTAAGACTTTAGTGAAATCGCATTTAACTAACTTAGAAGTTGAGGTGTTTAAAAAACAAGCCATCATTAATAATAAACCATTATTACAAGCATTAATATTGGAAACAGTAAGGACCATAGCAAAATGCTTCGACAACGCAAATTCATTGACAAAAAGATTAAATAAACTGGATTTTGATATGCCATCGTTTATAAAAGATATAGATGCCGAAACATATTTCAAAAACATGACAATAAATATTGAGAATCATGAAGAAACAATCTCAAACTGTATAGAAATTTTAAAACAATTGGAAATTTATTATTTAGAAGAAAATTATCAGTTGGCCGCCATCTTTGTTTTGCTGGCGTTAAAAAGGTGTTGCCAGTCGAAAAAAATGCGGCGTAACATAGATTATACATTGCAGTGCTTGTATGAATTGAGTCCAAAATACCCAGATGTGTATAAATTATTCCCAGTTGAATATATATTTTCGTTTGAAGACGATTCTATAATTGACTTACTAACTTTAACGATAAAAACATCAAACACATTACTTATAGTAAAGAGTATTTTAGAATCTGCTGTGAAAAAAGTCAAAACTGACAGCGAAATTATAAAAAATATTGTACAAATCTTACTTTCAAAACACGAAAGTAAATGCTCAAATATTTCAAGTATAGAGTACTTCAGTGATCCTGTATTTCAAATTAATTGCATAGTTTTACCGTTAATTGCCAAGGAAAAGAAAGCCATAACGACCAGTGCGTTTAGATCTATTTTGGCTAATCTACAAGACAAAATGAATGATGCTATGTTACAATCGTTTAAGAAGATCGATTTTTCGAATAATATGAGTATGAATGTTGATGATACTGGCAACACCGATTCAAGCAATACTCTAGCTATAATGAATGCAATGGGAGCTTATACATTGACACTGTTAAAGTGCTGCGAAACTACGGATGCAGAAGAAATAAAAAATCTAAGTTGTCTCTGGTCAGGACTAGGATTCTTTGTGCAAAATGCGGTAAGTACAATAATATAAAGTAATGATTTTTACCCAACTCAGCATGGAGGGTAATGTTTTTTAACCGTATGTATGTTCATTTGTTTGGCGTGCTCTTAAGAGTCTAGAGACTAAACAGCTTGACACATTTCATAATATAGAATGTCATATATGTATACTTTAATTTTTTTTAATTTTCAGATACAATCAATCGCAAACACGAGCTCAAAAAGCCAACACATTGAAACATCAATAAATCTCCTAAACGTCACATTACGCTATATGAAGAAATTGGAATCTCACAACATTTTTAGTAAAAAAGACGAATTACTTCTACAAATTTGGCACAGCATTAAGTCAAGATTGTTACTAGCGTTTGATGATAAGCAAAGGAAAAGGAGGTTGAGTGTTGCCTGTCTAGAGCAAATTGGTATAACAATGAAGTTTCTATCAGAGTTGTCATCTCAAGAAAGTTTTGCAACATTTTTGGGAGATTTGACTACCTTATCATTATTAAAAGTAAGATTTTTTTTTTCACACAATTCACAAGAATATAACATGTTGAATGATGATACCTAAAGTTTTTAGGTTATCATAAAATATTTTAATTTTATTATACATATAATTAAAAGTATGAAAATTTTTCGAAAATTATTTTGGCACTTCAGAAAAATGATTGCATGCGTACTAATCCAATTTGTAATTATTTCAGAAACCATCGATAATACTAAAGAACGACCTGATAACCAACTCTCAAATAACCGCTCATAAAGTATCTAAATACTTGTTGGCAAAATGTCTTAAGGCAAATATTGTGGGACCCAAATGTGTTGCCATATCCAAGCTAATGTATCGAAACAGCAAAAACGTCAAATACTGGATATACCAGCACTATGATGATGTAAAAGATGACGGTGATGACAAAGTGATGAAAAATGATGATGAAGGAGTGAAAGTAATTAAAGTAGACGATGCTGTTTGCGAGTTGCTAAGGATACATTTGGATATGCTTTCAGAAGTTATTTCGGCAGCTAAAAAGGTTTGTATTCATTATCATGGAAATAGCAACCAAGTTTGCAGTTACTAGGGCATAAAAACTGGCCGAAAATTGTCACTACATTTTTTTTTTTTATACATTTGGTCATACCTTTTTTACTACATTCACATGCTTATTGTAACATTTCAGATATCTCTAGACAGCAAATTCTTAGATGCAATATTTGAACTTCAACATTTAGTTCATTATATTTTGGGCCTTAAGTCAATAGATACAAAGTGTGAAATCAGTTGGCAGTCATTCTTCACCCTATACGAAGGATGTTATGGCGTATTGAATAGTCTGCTACAATCTAGAGAGGAACTTCTAGAAGACAGGTTTGTTACTTTCTGTAGATATCTTGTAAATGAATGGATGAAAAAACTTTTGGACCCCTTTTAAAAATAATATATGCACCTATAAGTTCAAGTTTAAAGTTAAGTTTACATAGAGAAGCCCAGAAGGATAAAGTAATTTACAATATTGTAACGTATAATACATACATTTAATTTGAAAAGTAAAATGAAACCCAAACGATATTTAAAGTGCCGCGATAGTAGGCTATGACCCTAAGGTGAACTTGCCATATAAATGTATGGGAATCGAAAATATTTTTCTAGGATAATTTGTTCGAATATCGACCACTGAGCGTTCCTAGTTATTAAAAACAATCAATTGTTATTTTTCAGATGGCCATGCTATATGCAATGTTTGAAACCACTCATTCTGTGTCTGTGTGAGAGAGCCACGTCACAGGAACTACTTGATAGACATGTAGAGGAGAAACTAGCTGAAACTGCACATTCTATTGAAAAGTATGTATTATATACACAACCATTTACACACACACAAACATACGCACTTACATTTATGTGACAGATATTGTGTGAAATTGAGTTGGTTAGTTTGTTTTCTCACTTTTAGACCGATAAATGGTCTAGATGAAGAATCATTATAAACCTTCTATAAGGTGTTTTCCAAATGACAATTACAGACAACTCTTATTACTCCTATTTAAGCTTTTAGCAGTCTCATTATGGGGGAATAAACCGTGTGTATGTGCATTTATAACAAATAAAAGGATTATTAAAACCCGTCAGTGACTAAAACAATTTTTTTTTTCCAGATTAACCCAATCAATTTGCAAGCGAAAAGCTCATGTATCTCGTATAGCGGCTTACGCTGTGGCGGATCTTTGTTCGTGGTTAGAACGAACGGCGCCACCAAAGATGGTTCGGAAACATCTAGAAAACTCCATCGCCTTACTGATACAGGCCTCGGATTCTACGTATGCTATGGCCTTCCTAAAGAGGGCGCTAGCTGGCGCAGCGGGACAAATGACTATGACTAATATGTATACAGTGTATAAACGGTACCATAAATATGTAGGGAATGCGTAGTTAAAAAAAAAATTGTCTATGGTACTTTAGAATTCGAAATTTAAAATCGACGGTTATAAAATCTTTCATAATTATAAGATGTATGTACTATTTTTAATAAATGTTTCAACTATTTTAATGCTTGTATTGTATAATTTCATACACAAATGTTATCGAATTACTAAGAATTTAGTTCGTCTACTAAGTCACTGATAGAAAATGCCTTAAATTCGCCCATTGGAATTAATTAATTATGGGATATACAAACAAACAAATATTATTATATAGTTATATATAGTTACAGAGTGAATGTTAGTAAAGCCAATAGCGGCTCAGTAATTAGGAATGTAAATGATAAAGGATAATCTTTTTCTCTGAAAATTTTATTCCCAAAAAAGAACTCTTTCGTTCATCTGAGGTCTAATATATAACACAAACTTAAAATCTTATACCAAAATAGAAGTTAAAACTAAGACAATAATAAGTCTTATGAAAGAGAACACAAACATTTATAAAGCAAGATAGCAATAATCTTTATGTGCTTCGCTATAGGTTGCGAAAGAGCTACATGCCCTTATATGGAAATGTTGAATACCGAATCCCATTGGCTAAAGATATGAAGAATAACTTGCAGACAGTTGGAAGAATGATGTGTAAATTGTAAAGCAAACGAGCAAAAAATTTGTTTTTGCGCGTCACATAATTAGATGTAATTTTCGATAACCACTGCTAGATACAATGTCCATATAAGGATATGATTTGAATACAGTAACCAACCATGAAGTAATTTTATATGGTTAAATCAAAATGTTTTTAACAACTTCAAATACTAATACTCACAGCAAAATTAGTCGGGAGTCTGAATGTCTAGCATCTATGGGTTAGAAATGATGTAGCAAGTGGGCTTGTATTCTGAAATAAAATAAAAACATTTTACTATCGTTGTTTGTTCTTTATTTACATGAAAAATCATTTTCATGGAATTTGAAATTCCTGACGAACATAAAATATTTTTATAGGACAGGGATAGGACCTACATGATCATTATTTTATTCCAACGTGATTTACTTCTTGATACATTCAGGATAACCAGCCTCATACTTACAGTAAAATACATACTAATGTGTTGCATCGTAGAATTTATAGGCCTCGTAATGACTGTTTTCGCCGCATCAAAATTTTATTGCTATTGCGCGAATATGATGAACAAAACGTAATTATGATATTATTAAAATTAACTCTTTGTACATAGCACACATTTTAATTGATAAGGGTATGTACTCAAACTCACTACTCCATTTTAGAAAGTTTGGGCTATAATTCTATGAACGTTTAATTTTGTTAACGTACATACTCTTATTATAGTTAACAAAGCCACCACACTAAAAATTTAAAAAGTAATATTATTATTTTTAATTAGAAAACATCTTCAGAAAGAAATCTCATGTTGAAAATTATAGCAGTACTTAGAAAGATGACTGTCACTATTATTGGTTGGACAGTATAAATAAAGTAATAATGAAGACATTAAGATTCAGTAAATGTTGAAAAAAAAATCAGGTTGTATCTAGCTATAGTAAAAAAAAAACTAAAAATATTATTTCCACATACGCGCGCCAAATTTTGAATAGACGCACTGTCTTGTTGAGGCAGTTTCCGCCTGCCCATATATGGACATTTATTGAATACAGCGAACTGATTGGCTAAAATCTAGTCGTCATCAGTCAGTGAGTCACTTTTCATTTCAAGTACCTAGTCATCAAGTGCAGAAGTTATAATTTTCTTTGCTACGTTGCGATGAAAACGCTGTAAATTTTTATCTAACCTTATCAAAGCGTAGCTGTTATATATAACACGTTTCTAAGAACGAAACGACAGTATTATTTTATTCTGTAGTGCAACTACTCCTGTCGAAGAGAACAGAGTTGCTAGAATTTTTAAAAGTTGTCATATTGTGTCAAATCATACTATTTATTTTTATTTCAATAACACTTTATCTTAAATTATATACCTAACAAAATAGTAAGATTTTTTTTTGTGAAATTTAGGATAGTTTTTGATTTTCGAAAAACTTCTGTTTATCTTTTAAAATATTTAGATAGTGTGTTGACTTTCATAAATATTTTTTGACACATGCGCTTATTGGTCGCCGCATAATAACGTATAGCCAACTGTCCGATCGAATCAGTGTCGTTCCGGTCGCCGTTGTCGTGGAGTCGGTGAAGTTAGTGGTGGATTTTTTACGTGTTTAACATCAAAAAATGGTAAGTGAACCTAATAAATTCCAGTGTATCAATATTGTGATGTGAAATTCTTTTTAAAATCGGTTGTGAATTCATAAATGGCGTAAAAGAAATGGTGTTGGTGCCATCGCGGCCGGCGCCGCCATTATCTTCAGAATCCTTTGGCGAGTTCGCACGCCTTTTACACGAAATAGGGAGTCACCGTTCAGTGATTTTATGCCACGTGTTGTGTTTTATGCGCCGTGTGCGGTTCGGGGGACAGATTATTCGTGTCGAGTGGATACGTGATTGAGGTTGGTGTGCCGGTGTTGAATTTCACGCATGTACCAAAGGTCCTCCGATGCCATTTATGACGAACTGTAAAACGGGGTGTGTACGTGGGGTAGAAGGTCGCTGATTGCCCAAAAAAGGAATAGATGTCATGATAAAGGAGTCTGGATGCCGGTGTCGGAGAGGGCATCGAACTCTCGCGCAGTCGCACATACAAGTCTCTGTACTGTTTGACCATATAAGGTATAGCGTTCGGGCGCTATCACATCCATTCGAGTCTATTTCGGGGTGGTTAGACGCGTTACTTACTGAACGTTATCGGTGAATTTTAAAAAAGTAAGGCTAATGATCCCAATCGCCACTGTCAAGGTCCCCCGACACACCTATACATAAATCATTACAAAAAATACTTTATCATTAGCACTGTATGATTCATTTTCGTGCAATTACATCCTTATTTGGCTCGTTATTGATTTATTTGAGCGTTTTTAATGAGTCACGTCTTGAGATGAATCACAAGCGCATTTCTACGTGAGTGACTTTCACTACATTTTGCAGTTGCAGCCTCCGTCCTATGGTACGTGCCATATGGTATTAAGGCGCTCGATTTGCAAGCCACTACGTCAAATATAAATTTTGTAGTGGATTACAATAAAAAAATTAACACAAGTAATTTTGCCCTTGACCACACTATGACACTTATTTAACTGTGCTTTATAACTGTTTTTTGTTAGCTGGAACAGTTGGTAAACTTCATTTAAAATTGATACAGATGTTTATCACTTTAATATTGGAAAATACCGTTTCATTCTTATCTTTAACACTGTAAAAGAGTAAATTTTACATTCCATATTTAAAAGCCATTGTAATATTTTACATAATTTCTTACATAATTCGTTCCAATAAGACAAATTCTTGAACAACTCACAAACTTTAGAAGATAAATTACAGTCTAATTATGATAATGCCCGTACAATATGTCAATCTGCTTTGTGATACATTGAGATCTTGATTTGTTTGAGCAGATGCTCGTCTGAGATTCAGTTGGCGCATTCAATCAACGGAGTTCATTTAACCTAATGATATAATTCAGTCATTCACTATCATAATATCATCTTGATCAACCTAGACATTAATTTCAATACATAAATGATATAGTAGTATGTGTATGTATATGTAAATAAACAGCAATGTTTTATAATAAGAAGTTTCATTATAGAAAAAATTAAGTGTTTTTAAAAATCTTGGTATCGACAAATTCCCTATAAAACTCTGTCTATAACCAAACTGCATAACCTAGGATAGGCTAGTGGTCGGCAAACTTATTACACTAAATTACTAGTACACTAAATTTCATACTTATTAAATATTTATTCATGCGAACAATGTGCCTGCATGTCCTTGTTTGAGTAAGGTGTGTATTTTTTAATGAAAATATTTTGAGGCATTCCGTGTAGAAGAGCCAAAGAGCCACATGTGGCTCTGGAGCTGCACTTTAACCAATGACCTAGGTTGTATGTCTCACATTCAATAATCTGTTTCAACTTAAAAGCCAAGATTGATCTAAAGGTAATTAATACTTTCAAGTATTTTTTAAATAAACTACCTAAGTTTTCACTGAATCCTTCACCTTCAGCTGTTAAGAATATCTATACAATTTTATTTAAAGAAATGCAAGAATTCTATTGTTCATTTTATAATAATTATGTCCCTTGTGAAGTTTATGCTATATCCCTTTATTGGATTAATGATTTAAATTTTGACTGTTATCACATTATCAATGATTCATTGTCACCAGTACAGCTTAAGTTTATAAACTTTTTGTTTCTATATTTAGAAGTTTCATCATTAATGATTAGCATAAATAAGTCATAGAATTAATTCCAGACATATTGCTCAGAATTCGCATGATTTAAATTTTTTGTTATCTATTACCTGGTTATTTTTTTTTAATATGGCCCTAATCTTTGTATACTTTATGTAGGTGTCCTGAAAATAATTTTGCCACATCAATTACCCCATCCGCAGCCATAATGTCTTTCTTTGACAAAGACCTGCCTCATTTGTCACTAAAAATGTATATTTTGCCGAATTGCCATGTTGACATGTTTGGCAAACACTGAACTCGTAAATTCACTATAAAAAAATTATTCTTAACAACAAAAAAAAAACCGACTTCAAATGAACTAAAAAGTAAAAAATAAAATTCTTTATGATTTAGTTAAACCCAAATTATTAAATACGTA
>LGAG01028595.1:55967-67830 GCA_001278395.1 Lerema accius
ATTATCACTTGCTACGGTGAAGGAAAACATCGTGAGGAAACCTGCACACCTGAGAGTTCTCCATAAAGTTCTCAAAGGTGTGTGAAGTCTGCCAATCCACACCCTGTACCTGTAAATGGCCTGTACAAGGGGTACAGTGAGGGAGTAGACCCGAGCCCAACAGTGGGACAGTTATGACTACCTGTGATGATGATGAATGTTTGCCAAGTTAGAACTATAGAATTACGAATGAATACAAAATGTTAATTTTCATAGAGAATGTTTATTATATATCTCACCTTCCCGCTCTAACTTAACTTTGGTTGAAAGTTTCTGCTCATCATCTTTCTCTGTCTTTACATCTACTAAGCCTAATTTGTTCTGAAAAAAAAAAACATATAATCATGAATTTGTGCAGATATCATACTTATAAAAGCCCTATGTGAGCTCTTATACCACAACCTGGTCTAATGACGTGCGATTGTAGTGTTTATTCCACGAGAAATAAGGTTGTTATTGTTATACAATCTTACCTTGATAAACTCGGGCAGTCCGTCTTGCAGGTGATACCAACTCAGTATGAACACCAGAGACACGAAGAATAGATTCGTACTGATACCTGCGAAAAAAAACATTGATCGTATAAAATCTTTATTATTTTTAGTCAACAAATTCGAGAATATATGAACAGTTCCATAGTAGCGTGCAGCAATTATGCGGAAAAAACATGTTTCTAACAAGGAAACAGTGAAAATATCAATACTAAAAACGCAAACCTTTACGGTACATAAACATAAATAATATGGCACTGTTATCAAATGTTTAATGTAATTTTTTTCACATTATTTATTTTCCTGCCATAAATAAACTGCAACCAATATTAATTAGTCGTAAAACAAAAGCTATTCAGTATAAACTCACCAATAAGTGTAGATATCTTGGGCCAGTTGAACATGTAGTATCGCAGGCCAGTGAAGTGCGCCTCAATCAGTAGCTCGCACGAGTTCACCTGCACGAAGCGAGACTGGACCTCCACGTATGCGTCCGTTACTGGAAGTTCCTGGCATACAAGTCTATATTTTATACTATATCCATCCAAATATTGTAGCATAGGTTTTAGTATTACTCGAAGAAGTAAAAAGTAATAACGACATGAAAGTTTATGCGCCGTTATTTATGCGTCTCTTTCATACAATTGTTTTAATTAAATGTTGAAAAGAGATGTAAAAATAAATTAATTACGCCTTGTAATTCTATTCTTTAACAAATGCGATGGTATGTTACTTGATAAATTAAAAAATGACATAATTTTACTTATTTTTCTTACCTTAGCAAATAAAATTGTTAAGGTGAGAATGTTATAAAAAACTATAAAATTTCACAAGAATTAATACCATGATTATCTATCTGTAGGATTAAGATAACAAATGGAATTAGTCACCGTCAATGACCCTAATCAAAGGCTAAAAAAAATAACATACAAGGCCATTAACCTTTGAAAAAATCTTAAGAAACAAACTCTAATTATGTATTTTAACCAATAAACTAATAGCTTACGAAGCAAAAATCTAAATTTTTTATCATTTAAATTAAAACACCTTTTCAAGTACACAACTTACATACATCACTAGATGTCGCCGGCGGCTCAGCCCGCGTAATTTTCCCGTTTCTGGAATATTTTTTTTTTTGCTGCTCCTCTCCTTTTCATAATAGCGTGATGGTATATAGCCTATAAGTTTCCTCGATAAATGGACTATCTAACACTAAAAGAATTTTTCAAATCGGTCCAGTAGTTCCTGATATTAGCGTGTTCAAACAAACAAACCAACAAACTCTTCAGCTTTATACATTAGTATAGGATTCAACCAGGGCAACATTATATGAATACTGAATTAGACAAATGTAGATAACAAACCTGATCATCTTCAAAGTCGCTGAAGAGTTCCACATGAAGAGTCTGCTTCTCCTCATCAAACCCTGACAGCAGCAGCGGGGCCATCACTAGTGTTCTGATCACTTGGTGCAGCACTGATCTGGAAGAATCAACTGGCGTATATTTACTGCGTAAGGCGTTTTTTCGATCGATTATGAGATGTCATGAGATATGACGAGATGTCGTGAGATACGTAACATATTCACGGAAAATGATTCAAAATTGGTGTTTCCTGTGTAGGTCAATGCTTTATTTAAAAAACAAATATACATTATAATTAATGAAAGACTCGCACATTATGTATTAATTACTTCATGTAATGTGTAGCTGAAACAATGGACAAACTTGTCAGTGAAGTCTGTTTCCGGGAATCGAACCCAATACTACTCGATCGGCGGACAAGATACCACACTACTACATTGTACTACAGGGTACATTGCTAAGCTTAAATCGTATTTCAATACATCTAAAAATCTGGGTTTAGCTCCTTTCCATTATTTTTTTTGTTTACTTCATTAAAGTAACCCATTAACAACACTAACCTATGTCGAAGGATAGCGGATCGACACGACGATGACACTAGCACCCCACCTTTAGCTCGCATCTGAGCACATACCATGAACATACCTGAAAAAATAATGATAAGTTTTTAATTAAAATCATCGAAATTTAACTTAGATCCTTTGCTTACAAGTTTTTGTTGAAAGGACGATATTGTTTTTCCAGTGTGTCTGTATGTATGTATGTATATGCATTTCTTTGGCACGGTCTAGACTAAACTACTCTAGAGCCTAGCTTGAAGGATTACAAGATATGAGGTGTACATTGGGTACTACATTTTTAAGGTAGCATTTATCGTGAGTATAGAAAAGGGTTTTTGTCTAGAGAGGGATTAGTCAATATATTGTTATACCTAAGTCCTTGTTGACCTGCGACTCAGGCATGTCGATGGCAAGTCGCACGCGGTACGGCTGCGACGACATCAGCATACTGCTGCGACGCGTCAGCTGCACGTGCGCTGACGGGAACGAACACACGCCCATGTTCTCTTCGCATGATCTGATCACAACAGATAATAGTCATATTTACTTATTTCATATTTATGTCAGCTTAAACAAGAAGTTACAAAGGTTATGACATAATGCCTAATGGCATTGTCCACCTGTCAACTCTGGGCAGATGTGGGAAATACACTATATTACATTACCTACCACCTACACACATATTCTGCCAATGTAAATTCTACCTTATAACCAGTATACAGTAACAAACATTTTGGACTGCATTGTAAGTAACAATTGAAAGTTTTAACAGGTTTTACAACCTTTCTATATTTTATTTTCCTTACATTTATTTGTGTTGGAAATTGCAATTTAAAAAAGATACAATTGGTTTTAAGGAAAGATAATAGGAGTTAGCCAAGTAGATAAAAATCCTATAACAACCATACATTTTTCAATACTGTAGAAATAAAATTGACTTATACAGAATCCAGTAATTCCTAACTAAACAACTAGGCAGTCTAGGTACGATGTATTATCCAGAACCACAATTTTTATTTATTTGTTTATTTATAATTTTATCATATCTGTACAGGTTACAACAGGTGGGACACATGCTAGAAGCATCTTATGCCTGTCAACCTTTAGTAAAACAGATACACATTGAACTTGAAGGTGGTACACATAGAAGGTTATTACATTACATAAAAAGTCATGCATTTACAACTGTATTTGAACTTTGTACTTTGTTATTGTACTGTTACATGAGATAGTGATAATGTATGCACAAGCATTATCTAATATATTCAATTTCTGGGACAACATTATCTTATATTATAAAATAGATTATATTGCATACAGATATATGTTGACTGTTTTGACCTTTGTAGTACT
The DNA here is from genome assembly GCA_001278395.1 of Lerema accius. NCBI lineage: Eukaryota > Metazoa > Arthropoda > Insecta > Lepidoptera > Hesperiidae > Lerema > Lerema accius. Next base: position 59,775 of record LGAG01028595.1, read on the forward strand.
AACATTGATAGAAATAAAATAAGGAGTCATAGATAGAGAATTGTTGCATTATTACCACAACCTACACTATTTTTAATTTCTTAACTATGAGGATATGAGCACACATAAAGTCCAGATTATATTTTATGCTGCTGTTAAATAAACTATTGCAACAGGGCTTATTTGACCAAATGAAGACATTCTATGGTTTCCTTCCCCACCGTCAAGGTCCAACATCAAAACTGTCCATATTACTGGACAGTCATCTAATCTACATATACATGCAAAGTTTTATGACAGTAAAGTGAGCTAAATTTAGCTTTTTAAACTTGAGTAACTATAACCTGACCTATAATAGACACATTAAAATTAAAAAATTAATAATTTAAAAAATGTATACTCACTTAAACTGAAGATGCACTGGCCTCACATGTGTAACATTTGGCATGTAAGTATAGTAGAAAATGACATACATAAAAATTGAAATCCATAATATTGCCGCGAAAAACACAGCAATTACTCCCGCCTTGTAAATCAGCTCTTTAATACTTTCTATGCTATCGTTAGTTTTCTTCTTATAGCCATTGACTTGTTTCGATACAAAGGATTCAATCGGGACAGTCACAAAGTCCCTCACTACCCGAAAAGGGTTTATGTACGCCAGAATAGCCATAGCTGTGGATTGTACTGAATTATAAATGCAAGTTTAGTTTGAACAGCGTCCTTATCAACGCAGCGGTCAAGGAAACGGATCTAATAGGATTTGAGCGGTAGATAGTGCCGGTATCGATTTATATTTTTGTTGATAAGGCGGTACTAGGCGTAAAGTTCGAGAGACGGATGCAACCGATTGCACTACTGTAAAAATTATAATGATGATAAGTATTCAATCTTGTGATGCAATTCTGAACTTGCTTTATAAAATGATTTAATTCCATTTGCACATTACTGTTGTATGTTGTATTTATTATGTTTTACAAAAATGACAAGCCAATTCCAATAACCACCTGTTATGCCAGCCCAGCTGCCAAGAGTGTCAAGTCAACATGACAGACTGACAGTTGTTGAACTTGACGTTTTAATTTTAATGAACTTGCGTTTCGTTGTACTCATTTTATCATAGGTAAAAGTTAACAGTAAGTAATATTTATGTGAAATAAAAAAAGCAATTTTGGTAAATAAACTCCGACAATTTTTTTGTAGGTTAAACCTCAGCGTTAAACAAAGGACAAATGAGCGGTACAAATCGTACAACATTTGACAAAATGGAATTCTTTTGTGAACATTATTAGCCGGCTTATCAGTCGTGAAACGGAGTGAAAATAACAATACTGTCCACATGACAGCTGACACTTGCTTGATTGACAGTTTTTATGCGGTATATATTGCAATTATAGCAAAAGCAAAGCAAGCTAAATCTGTTTTGAAAATGTATTTTTAACTTACGACAACTTTTTATTATTTAATTTTATCGGAAATCTATTACATGAAACAATGCTGAAGTGTACTCAAAATTTTTATTTTCCTGGAAGGTTCATATCAAGTACAACACGAATCGTTTTAAAACCAAATTTAGCCGCTGTTGCCTATAAGCCTGAAATAGCTGAAAGTGATAAATATGAACGATGGGAAAAAGAAGGGATTTTTAAGGCAAATATTAAAAGTAATGAACCATTCTTTAGCATCGTGTTACCTCCTCCAAATGTGACTGGAAAACTGCATTTAGGTTTGGTTACCTTTTTGGTATTTTTTTATGGTTTAGAATCCCTCTGTACACAATAATGCGTTGTATCCTAAATTAAAAACTAAACGGGGCTTTAGAGACAACAATAAGCTAACTAAGTTCTAGTAACTATCAATTTGTTATGTGAAAAACCAATTTACAATTTACTCTGCAGGCCCCAAAAACATAATAAGTGGTCACCAACACCCTTGCTCATCAAGTATTGCAGAGGGGTCACCAATGATTTCTGTTTTAAATGAGAATTTATTACATTAAGATGTTATAAATTTTGATTTTATCACATGTTTTTACAGGTCATGCATTATCATGCACAATCCAAGATGTGATAGCAAGGCGAAAGAGATCTATGGGACAGAATGTGTTATGGGTTCCTGGTATTGACCATGCTGGAATTGCTACACAGGTAGTTGATGAGTGTGAATATAACTATACCTCATTTTTTTGTTGTGATTTAAATAGTAAACAATCTGACAGTCTTTTTATTGCAATTATCTATTTAAAAATAAGACAGACACAAATAAATAAAAAATTAAAGAATAAACAATAATTTAATGATAAAATAAATTTCTGTATACTTCTAAATATTTTTTTTTATTAATGAAATAAAAGTGGCAATGTTGTTTACTTTTTGGTGGTAAAAGTTCATATTGCCTTTTATATCTAAACTTGAACAATTTGTTTATAAAAGGATGTTGATTTTGATGATTGATGAGAATGATAATGTTAATTTTAACATTTAAATCATGTGCTTTTGAATATTATTGTACTTTTAAATTTTTTAGTCTCATGCATGAGATAACAATGTCAAGTTGGGGAATCAATATTTTTAACCAATTGTAAAACATGATTTTAAATTAAAAAAAGATAGTAAAACATTAGGATCTTCATCATGAAATCATAGTACATAATTATGTTTTTAAATGAATTTATTTCTGGTTCTACAGGGTGTAGTAGAAAAGCATATTAAAACCAATCAGAATATCACCAGACAAGATCTCGGCCGGCAAAAATTTAACAGAGAAGTTTGGAAATGGAAAGAGAGACATGGCAACACAATTAGTAAACAATTAAGAATATTAGGCTGCTCTCTGGATTGGTCTCGAGAAATGTTTACAATGGACCCACAGCATACTAATGCTGTGAACACTGCATTTATTATTTTATTTCAAAGAGGTCTCATATATAGGAAAAAGGCTTTAGTAAATTGGTGTAATGCTTTGCAATCAACAGTTTCTGATATTGAAGTTGACAATATGACAATTAAAGGCCCTACAGATATGCAGTTGCCAGGATATACGAATCCTGTGAGATTCGGTTGTCTATACAGCTTTGCTTACAAGATATTGGATAGCACTGACGAAATTGTAGTATCAACAACTATGCCAGAAACTATGTTAGGAGACACTGCAATTGCTGTCCATCCAGACGATACAAGGTAAATTTTAAAAGATTCATAAGGGATCATAAAATTGCTATTTATCATTTTCTATTTATCAATATTAAGAAATGTATATTATAATCTTCATCACTATCTATTTCAGGTATCAACATCTCACAGGCAAGAAAGCGGTTCATCCATTCAACAAATCTTTAATACCAATAATTACCGATACATTTGTTAATAAAGAATTTGGGTCTGGAGCTGTTAAAATAACTCCTGCGCACAGTAAAGTTGACTATGGTGTCGCCAAGCAACATAATTTACCTATAATACAAATATTCAATGAAGAAGGGCTCATGCAGAATTCTGGTAAATTTAATAAGACTAAAAGGTATGATTGTAGAACGAAATTAGTGCAAGAATTAAAGAATATGGGCGTCATGAAATCAATAGCTCCACATGAAATGACGTTACCAATATGCAGTAGGACAGGTGATATCATAGAGTATTTGCCAAAAGAACAGTGGTTTTTATCGTGTAGCAAATTGAACGAGCAAGCTGCCGAAGTGGTCAAAACCAAACAGTTGAAAATTGAACCAGAAAAGTTTATAAAATCTTGGCTTAATTGGACTGCTGATAATAGAGATTGGTGCATATCAAGGCAATTGTGGTGGGGTCACCAAATACCTGCTTATAAATGTTGTGTCGATAATAACATCGTTTGGATAGCGGCATCAGATGAAAAGTCTGCAAAAGTTCAAGCCTCCAAGTTTTTGCGATGTCTGCCGGAAGATATATCAGCTATAAGGGACTCGGATGTTCTCGATACTTGGTTCTCTTCGGGTATATACCCATTTTCGATATTCGGTTGGCCAGACGTACATAATAATAATGACCTGGCAAAATTCTATCCTTTAAGTTTAATGGTGACCGGTCACGATATCCTCGGCTTTTGGGTCCATCGAATGGTAATGTTAGGCCAAGAATTGACGGGAACATTGCCTTTCCATAATGTACTATTACATGGAATCATTTGCGATAGTAAAGGTGCTAAAATGTCTAAAAGCAGAGGCAACGTTATAGATCCACTCGATATTATAGATGGGATATCTATGGAAGGTCTAAAAAGCAAAGTTCTACTAATGCATAAAGATGGAATTTTAAATAAGGAAGAAGTCAATAAAGCATTGTCCTATCACAAATCAAATTTCTCCAGTACAAACGGAATTCCCCAATGTGGTGCGGATGCATTACGATTTACCCTTTTATCTCAAGATGTAAAATCGCACTTCGTAAATTTCGACATCCATATATGCCATGCAAATAAGTTATTCTGCAACAAAATATGGCAAAGTATTAAATATTTGCAACTATCTTACGCAAAGTTAAAGATAAAAGATGACGATATTACTTGCGCAGATTTGACTTACTTCGACAAATGGATTCTTAGCAAGCTTGCGAACATGGTGGATAAAGTTAACTGCTATTTGGATCAATACGATTTTCACTTGGCAACTAAAGCCATAAGAACCTTAATTTATAACGAATTTTGCGATGTGTATGTAGAAGCGACCAAACCTGGCTTTCAAAATGAAGATATTTCTCAAGGATACGCCCACGCCCACACTTTATCGGCAGTCTTAAACACATCATTGAGGTGCTTAGCTCCCTTTATGATTTACCTGACGGAAGAAATTATTCCACTGATACCCGCTTTCGAAAAGAACATAATATGTAATTTTGACGATGAAAAGAAACCCTATTTTGACTTTCCACAAAACAAAGACTTTAAAATTTGGAAAAATGATGATCTAGAAAAACAAGTCCAAAGAGTTTTAGGCAGTATAAATTTAGTTAGAGAATTAAGAGGTTTTTACAGTATATCAAACAAAACTCGTCCATGGATGGGTGTAAAAACATACGATAAACAATTAGTTAGCGATTTGGAACATAACAAACTTGTTGTTATGAATATGACGAAAAGTTCCGACATGAAGATTAACGAAGGTTTTGATTGTGTGCACGTTAAAGCCTTCTTAGACAATCACACGGAAGTTCTAGTAGAATTACGTACTGAAAATCCAGAAGAGACTATAATAAGTGCTAAGGCGAAAATTGAGAAGAAAATAAAGAAACTAGACGAAAGTTTACACAAATTAGAAGAGCGATATACGAGTCCTCAGTACTTGGCAACAGTCCCAGAATGGACGCAAGTTTTAGACAAGAAAAGATTACTGTTAAAAAAGGAAGAACTCAAACAATTGCAGAGACTGATTCAATATTAAACTAAAATTAAAATGCATTTACTAATGTTACAATAAATAAAACAGTAGATATAAAACAAAACCATATATTTGTGTTAAAATTTTAATTGACTAACAACATTGATGGCCCTTGTAAAAATATTACGACATTTTACAATCAATTTTTTATTATTTTGACATTTTGATTTACTATATAAACTGGTTGTCATTTTTGTAATGTAAGATTGTTTTTCTTGTTTTCAATTTACATAAAGTTTATTTTTTTAATTCCGACTATTAGTTAAATAAGACTAAAATTCATTCATACAGGAAATTCCTTTTCAGTCTTGCTTCAAATGAACTTAGCTAAATTATAAAGTAAACCATGACTTATGATCATAATTTTCAATTTGGTTACAAAATTTTGAATTCATTCCTAGAAGGCCACAATGCATTAACAATACTCAACATTTCTCCATATTCATACACCACACTTAGATTAAAATTGCTATACACCATAGATAAATACAGATTTACATTTATAAACAACAAAACAATGTTTAAAAACATTGACAACTCATTCGATGACTTAAGTTAAAATTAGAGTTTCTAAATGGGCCATATTTTTACTGCAATACCTTTCTTATAGTGCCAATTCGACGTAAAAACTTTTTTATCACTCACACTAGTGAAGTATGTTTTTGGGCTCGTCAGATATGAGGAGAAATAGGCCTGTATAAGGGCCATTGATGTAGACAGGTTGAGGCCAAATATTAGCAATACTATTGCAAGGTGACTACAATCCGTTCAAGTGTTACGTAAGCACAATATGGGGCGGAGGGACTTTCCTTTGCTTATTTTTAATGACATGGGCAGGGTTTAGATGTTGATTACGTCAGCAGTAGTTACATACGATTTTACATAACTGTCAAACATAAAAAAATTAACAAACTTGCATATAACAATGTTATGTAAGTATTTGATAAGAGCTTTGCTTGCTTTGGCTGTCTAGGGGAATGAGGCTTACGTAATTCTTGAACGACCCCAATAGTGGCAATATATATAATTCTATTAATTTTACAATAAAATTATTTCCCATTTAGAACACAGTTATTGACAACAAAAAAGCACAGTATATAATAATAAATTTAAATCATAACTTCATTAACCACGTCTTTTCAAGCTTCTATACACTTATCCTATATTTTACAAGCAGTAGTTTAAACCAATGGTACAGCGATTTTATCTTCCAAGGCACTCCAAATAGCCCCATCTACTTACTATATTTATCGCTAAGTATTACTTCAACAAAATAACACCAATTTAAAATAAAAAGCGAAAATATCAACCTATTATATATTAACTCTTGAAAAGATATAAGTATTATAGTACAATAGCTAAGCTAACAAAACTATTCTAAAACACAAATCTATTCTATAATTGATCACAAATGCTTCCATTATATAAAACGTAACATTTTATACCTAAAAAGGTAAAAACAAAAAAGTAAAAAAAAATATCCTGATTAATATTGCCAGCGTAACTCAATATTACTTGAATAAACATTGATAATGATTGGGCCATAAGAATGACTGAATTATTATTCGTATGTATAATGTTATATAACTAAATTACTATCTTGACAATTATATTCTAACATTAAATAGGGTTTTGTACAGTCAAAACTGTCTGGGAGTTCATATCGCATTAATATATATTTGCAGTAAATCCATTTTTCTATCATTTCATACAATTCCAAACAACGTTATATAAAAAAAAATTATGTAATAGTTTAGGCAACTTATTCACACATTCTTAACTACACTCTCAATTTTTTGTATTGCACTAAATATAAATGGAAGACTACAAAAAAATAATTACTAAACATGCACTCTTTGAATAATATAAAGGATCATAATAATTGAAAGTCAAAGTTAACTGTATTTTTAATACAAAATTATTTTGGGAAGTCTGTTATTATGCAACAATTTCATATTCATCTTTAAAATCATACTTAATAAAAATGTTGATTGACTGACAGACACGCTACAGCCTAAACGGGTAGACCTAGAAGCATGAAACTTGGAACAGAGGTTCCTTCTAGAGCGTAGGGGAGCACTAAGAACGGATTTTTGGAAATTCCCACTTTAAGGGGAGGAAATAGGGGTTGAAAATTTGTATGAAAATTAAAAAAAAATTGATGTAAGCAATTTGCAAATTGGTATTTAGGTTTTTGATACTAAGCTAAGAAATGCTAATTTTAAAAAATTTAGAAAATCATTCCCTATGGGGGTGAAATAAGGGATGAAACTTTGTATGATAATTAACCAAATTTTAAACCTAGCAGTTTTCAAATTCGTGTTTAGGTTTATGGTTCAAAGGGGTGAAAAACCTGATTCAACGATTTTTTTAAATCAACCCCTTGGGTAAATATCACCGCAAAACTATAATTTCCGCAAGCAAAGCTGCGGGCAACAGCTCGTGTGTAAATAAAATCTTCGAAAACCACATCAATAGTAAGCTTGTTCTGCTATAATCCTTGAGTATAGACAGCACTTTATACAATTTTAAATTTAAATTTGCTCTTGTTTCAGATTGGTAGTCACAGTCATCCATATTCAAGGGAGAATATTGCAATATTTTTTTAACTCAAAGTAAGGTTACCTTAAAAAATACTTGCAGCAGAGTTTAGAAATCCCCATCTAAAAC
>LGAG01028595.1:71146-82768 GCA_001278395.1 Lerema accius
ACTTACTAAAGGTTCGTCTAATGGCGGTTCAAGCATTTCAGGAACAATCATTTCTGTGCTGTCGCCATCGAACACTTCCGCGTGTATGGTCACTACCACGTTACCGTCTTCATCGTTGACCACACAGTCACTCCCCACACTGTCCACCACACACGTCTCCAGCAACTCATCTTTTATCACCACATCGTTGATTATCTCACAGTTATCGTCCGAATCTTCAGTTTTCACGTCCTCATACCTGTCCGGCTGTACATCCTCCATACGAACTAGTGGAACATTCTCCAAATCTTCGTTTTCTAACGCACTTGTTGCTGACATTATCGAAACAATTATGCATTACCTTCGAAACGAAATTAACAACGATTATTGTTTATAAGTGTTTGCCTTTGCGTCTTTGTATATATCTTCTACACAAAAAACTATAAACAGTGACTGTAAAACGAATTAGGTATTATATTTTGGCAAAAATAAATATTGCAACAACGTAAACTGGAAGATGAAGATTAATCAGAATTGATTTGACAGCTGTCTGACCACAGAGTAATAAATCATTCATAGAATAGATAAACAATAAGAATCTCGCAGATAAACAATAAAAAGAAGAAAGAAGTTGACCATTGCTGTATTGTTATTGAATATGTATTGTAAAAATCGGATAAGTATTGTATTGTAAAAACTAAGCGAGTGGCTCAAGAAATCAGAAAGTACAGATTAGTAATAACTGATATGTAATATTTTTTCTAAAGAACGGAAGGCGTTCGATAAACGTTTGCCACTAGCAGTGAGTCGCACATTCTCCAACTAACCATCTCCAAATCTCCACATAATTTCATCTACCTTGTAAAGTCGACGTAACCGTCGGACTAAAAATTAAGTAGTGCGTCGGACTAGACTAGAACCGCATCAAGGTGAATGAAAAAAAAATGCAAGAATTTTTTTACTACTAACATAACAAAATTCCATTTACAAGTTACAATTTTTTTTAATCAACCGAAAATAAGATTTAGAATAAGATGAGAATTTACAGCCGCATTTAATTATCACAAGTGTAACAAATATATTATGTTGAAAACATTTTAAACAAAACTAACTGGGAAGTACAATTGCATTAAAGTTTCGTAAATTTCAACATCAATAGGCATAAAAGTGCAGAAAATAATCTTTTTCATGTCATCATTCTGCTCTAAGAATTTCCTTGCTGTACGAAGGGCGATGTGCGCTGCTAAACGGTTTGGAAAACCGTATATTCCTGTAGAAATACAAGGAAACGCGATGCTTTTTAATTCATATTCGACAGCACAGGCCAAGCTCTTCTCATAACAAGATTGGAGATTTGGTGCAGATCCATTTTGTGGCCCCACTGTGTGGATGACATCTAGAACAAATTTTAAGTAAAGTTAAAAACAGAAATGAACTAAAATAATTGAGTATAGTTTAATTAACTAACATCCAAATTAGCTATGAAGATGATTATAGAGAGCTAATTTCTAATATTAATATTACTTTTATTTTCACCTTGCATATATTTCCAACAAAGAGTATTCAAGTTGAACCTATTTTAGGATTTCACCCAAAAATTCCTAGGACATGTTTGTGAAGCTCAACTCACATCATTTTTAGTCCAAAATTACTCTGTGTGAATTCTGCCCTACAAATTGCATAAAATTTTGAGCCATTACACAATAAATTTTAATATGTTTATGCCAACACCCGTTTACATATTAACTTGGTCTTAAGAACATTTCCTTTGCATCTTCATCATGTCATAGTAATACCATGTGCCAAAGTGCATTTCAAAAAGTCATCAGGGCATTCAAAAAACGTTTAGAAAGACTCTTAAGCTTACATTTTGCCGGTAAATTATAGCCTCCAGTAATTCTAGCCTCTCCAGTAGGGCAGCCACCAAGACTCTTGCATTCATCCTGAAACAAAACAATTATGAATAAAATTAATTTGCCTTTACAAAATTGCCATAAAAGCAAATTTTTTTAAAGTAGGTTTTCACAGTTTTAATAACTAGACTGTAATTGTACATATAAATCACTTTTTTTTATTATATTCAGTTACTAGCAATATTGTAAACTACTTAAATTGCAACATTAATAATCATACATAAGCAATGTGAGTCATGAGGAAACAAAACTAAATAATGCAAATTTATCCTTATGGAGAATTGGTGACTCAGAATTGGGACCAAAACCAGTTATATTGGAGATAGAGAAAAAATTTTAAGTGTTTATCCTTATATTTTGTCTGCACAATATAAATGACTAATGACCATTTCAATTTCTGTTTTCCTTTAAATACAATGGTTTAGGTCTCAATCTATTTACTCATAAACACTTTTAAACTTTTATCATCGCGGACATTAAACATTTTAAATTATAACGAGTACTCTATTTATTTGGCACCGATATTTCAATCCAATTACAAGGACCATGGTCCGAGTCTCACGGTGACTATTTTCTCATTTCATAATTTTTATTAAAATAGGAACTTGACATAAAGAAAGTTATTTTAATATTGTTTTAACTCAGTTATGAATCAGCATTGCAGGATATCATGTTATAATTACCTGTAATAGGGGCCCAGCAGCTTTGTGAATAGCTCCATCCACACCACCTCCAGCTCTTAGTGCTGAATTAGCAGCATTTACGATCGCACCAATCTCAAAAACAATACATTATATTTATAGTAAACTTTATGGGAAATAAATGTATAATATTTCTTGCTAACAATTAACAGCCTACAAGTCATTAATATTATTATCAAATGATGGTATAGCAAATACAGAGAAGTTTCAGTTACCTCTAACTTGGTAATGTCACCCTGAAATAAGCACACCTTTGTGGCTAGTTCCCGATTTCTGTCCTCATCTATTTTTATCTTAGCGAGCTCCGTGAGATCATCCTGAGTGCATTTTCTTTCCTTAAGGTGTGCTTTATTGTCAAACGAATAGTCTAACCAATGTTGCAGATCGTCAAATGCAATGTAATTGGCTTTATATATTTTTCTTCTTTCTTCTGCGGGCAAGCTCAGTATTCGGTTTTTCTCAATCTGCCACTTCGGTTGAGCCATTTGTTCTACCGAGTATTTGCGACTATGAAGAGAACCTCCGGAGCCTAGAGCTAAAACCGATGTAATACTTGTAATAGGGACTATTGGGAGTTTCCGAAAGTAAAATTGTACAGTTACTCCGAACCGGTTGCAGCAAATCATAATTTTTTATTTTGTTTTGACTTTTAGTTGACACTTCTTGACATTATAATGAATTCATGACATAATGATATGACAGATGATCTATGACACTTAGTCTGTGATCTATGGTTTTTCAGACTACAGATTAAATTAGACATACCTAAACTAGCTGTACAGATTACTTTTTATAACTTGTTTCATTGCTGCTATATAACTGATTGACAGCCTGACAGGCTACTTTGACTTTTTCTTTCCTGTCGGCTAGCATGGTAACACTTGGCGTTTCTTTTTCTTGTCAAACGAGATTTCTCCACGTAACGAAGGCGTGTGTTTTAGCGTCGAAATTAAAAGATATTGCAATTTTTAATAGAAAATCTGAAATGAATATATAAGAGAAAAGAGTTAAGGTTTGCTATACAAGCCAGTGTAGAGTTTTAAAGTTAAGGCAGCCAGGTAAATAAATAAATATCATGTTACTTTTTGCCTAGGCGCTGCACCGGTCTTTGTGTCGACTTTAGGATAAATAATTAGTTTGTTTTAGGATGAAAGCGCTAAATTTCCTTTTGATTGTGGTTCTGGGAATAATCGGCGGAGGGGCAGTTGACAGAAATAATTTTAAAACATGTGAACAGTCTGGATTTTGCAAACGCCTTCGACCTTTCAAGCCCGAAAAATCCCAGTACGTTCTTAATTTGGACTCGGTCATAGTCCATGGAAACTCTCTTTCTGCTGAGGTAAACACTGTTGACCAAGAATCAGAAAAGAAGACAGTCTTGGTGAGTATTTTTTGTGTTCAGGTTTACATTGACAGCATAAAAAAACTATGAGAAAATACCATGCATACATTTGCATTTAAATTTTTGGGCAATATTTAATAAAATAATTACAATGTGAAACTAAATATAGGGAATATAATAAAACTTTTATTTGTTACTACAATAAATACAATATTTTGTTAATTTATTTTCTTGTGAAAATAGATAATTATCATGCATTTCCATTGTTGTTTGGACATTAACATTGGACAGTAAATTTCTTAAAAATCATAGTGGAAATTATGAAAAGAATTAAAATTTTTAATTTTATTTCACATTTCTTTGATTTAGTAAAATATTATTGAAATAAAATTTAAAATAACAAGTTTATTTGCAGGAATATTTGTTACTAAATGGCTTTTCTAGTTCAATCTCTTTTTCCACAGTGGCGCTATGCTCTCAAATTGTCAGCTCTTGCCGATAGCACCTTCCGTGTGGAGCTAGATGAGGCGGAACCCTTGTACCCTCGCTACCGCACTCAGAAGGCCCTGGACGGTGAACCCAAGCCTGATGAGTATGTTAATTTGTTGGTACATTGTAAAGGAAAGATTTAAAGATTTACTTATCAACATAACTATCACAACAACAACTTGTATTCCTAACATCAATGAATATAATCATGTTTGTAAGGCAGTCATGACCAAGTTTAATTAAATTCTCTTTAAATCTATTTTTATTTTTACCCATTCCTAGAAAATGCTTTGACGGGGAGGGGACTGTTTGTGTTTATTAAAATTTCTTAACTATTTTCGTAGATTGAAACTGGTATCCAATGAAGCTGGCAAGATAACAGTCATTAACTCACAAGGTCACAAGGTGGAAATCACAGCAAATCCTCTGAAATTTGACTTCCTCGATAAGAATGGCGAGGTGGCAGTTGTACTGAATGGAAATGCTCAGTTGTTAGTGGAACCTCTCCGGACTAAACAGGAGAAGACTGGGGAAGATGATGAAGATGGAAATATTAATGCGGTGGAACAGGTAAGTTGGCTTAACACATTTTATGTGATAGAGTAGTATTTTGTACTATTTTCTATTAGAACTGAGACTCCCAAACAGTTTTATCTTAATGACCACTTATGTTAATTTGATCTGTTAGATAGCGCCTCAGTTTATAAATGCCCCATAACTGAGCGCAGGTCTCTCCTCGTAACTGAAGAGGCCTATAGCATATTTTATTATGGTATAATAATTCTCTAGTTGCAAATTGGCGGAAGGGTTAGGGACTAACTGGAGTGTCTATATCGCCCTGAATGTCGCCTAAACGCCTCCAACATGTGTTGATTATTTATTATCAATGAATGATAAAAACCAGGACTGACAGCTTAACTTACTTTCCCAATCACAGAAACCCTTATTTTTTACAAATAAAAGTCACTTGTCCATATGTATAATTACAATAATTGACCATGTATCAAATCATGAATTTTTGCTTGAAGTCATTACAGAAAAATATTTTAATTATGCATGCTTTCTAACCTTTACTATACACAAAAAAATTACAGGTAGCTACCTACCACTAGTGGAAATTACCCAAAATCATTGGAAAATTACTATTACCACTTCAAGCTGTCAAATGCCAGATCGGATACTCCTTTTGATAGCAAGGATCTTGTTTACACATTTTTCAAGCATTCCTTCATGTCACTCGATAGTCAGTGTCAATAGAGCATTGATCCCTTTTTATCTAAATACGTGACTGATAACGCGGTTTCCTTGTTTACCTATAACTTTATGTTACCTCACGCGAAACGGAGAAGCTTTTTGCGTACAATGAGTTGGCAATTTTGCAAAAATATTTTTTATTTAATATAAGTTAAGGTGACTGAAAATAGGGGTTCACGATTTCTAATTGCCCACGAAGATATAACTAATTTCGATAGTGTAAACCAGTAGTAACTAAAGTAGTTTCACTTCACCTATCAATGTTTTAAGAAGCTCAGCAACTGTTACTTGTAGGATATTCACAAAAATAGAAACGTCTTAATTCAGGTGGTCTTTAAACATCAGCCAAATTTTGATAGTGGTCTATGAGAAAAAAAAGTTTGCGAACCTCTGTTCTAAACAATCCATGAAGACTTTTATTTTACATACCATGCTAATATCATCATAATTTGATGACCACGTGTACGAGATAACGTATCGGCAACTAATGTCAATGCCACACAAAATTATGTTCTAAAAGAGATACTATCAAATAAACTGTTATAGGTTAAGAGGGCAATCGATTTAAATTTTTAATGTAGTTAACCGACAAAGGACTAGACTAGTGTTCCTATTATAAGTACTAACATTGATCGTATTAGTTAATAGTTTAAAATAGTTGACGACCCTGTAACCCCCTAGTTGGTAGTGGCCCTGCCTGCGAAGCGAGGGGTCCCGGGTTCGATTCCCGGCCGAGGCAGATTTTTATTTCACAGACTTAGAATAATTTGTAAGGAGACAGATAAATGTTTGCTCACGGGTCATGGGTGTTAGTGATGTGTTGTAAGTGTTGTCTATGCCTCCCGCGACACAGGGAATCCTACTGCGGGGGTATGAGTGTGTTATTTATTTATTTATATAACACAGATCCAGTTTGTTTACACGTATGTTTATCAATATGTGTTAGTAATTAGCTACGTGACTCGTTATGTCGTTAATTAATTGCCTACGTGAGGTCATTGGGCTGTCGTTCGTGCGTTTATAATTACCCATAATAATGTGATCTATGTGACATAGTTGTAGTATAGATAAATAAAGTTGTAAGTGATAATTGATATTCAATATTAGATAATATGTACCATTTGAACTATAATAATTGCCATACTAGTCTTATTCGAAGTATTTTGGATTCGATTCCCAGTAAAAAAGAAATTTGAACTGAGTTTAATTTCTTATTGATGATGTTCATGACACAGGGAATTCTAGTAGATCCCTATACTATGTACTTAAAGGAGTATATATTATAATTTATTTATTACCAGCAGGATGACGAAGCATGGGGTGAGAATTTCAAATCGCACCACGACAGCAAGCCGAGAGGCAACGAAGCGGTCTCCCTGGACGTCACCTTCCCTGATGCTGAGCAGGTTTATGGTGAGATATACTAGTTTAATGTATATAATAGTTTTTCACTCATACAGATCTCCAATCTTAGAAAAAAATTGACCGGGAAAAAAAATAGTTTATATACCTCATTTTTTTCGTCGTGATTTAAAAATAAGACGGACACAAATAAAATAAAAACTGAAGAATAAATAGTAATTTAATGTTAAAATAAATTTCTATATACTGTATATAATTTTTTTTTAATTAATGAAATAAATAAAAGTTGTGCCAAGATTGTTTACCTTTTAAATCACGACGAAAAAAACGAGGTATACATATATGTAATAGTAGGGAGTATAAAAAAAATTATATAGCCTACAAAAAATATAAAAATACAATTACTCCTTACTTTTCATAAGGTACACGATTTTAAAGATACCTGACGTGTTGAAATCCGTTAAGCTGTATGCTGTGCAGTGTTCTAAAGAAATAGACACTCCAATTATGAGTAAAAAGATTAAATTCAAAATCTTTTAATCATGTATAATGACTTATGTAAAAAAAAAAATTAGAAGTATACAGAAATTTATTTTAACATCAAATTATTGTTTGTTCCTTAATTTTTTTTAATCTGTGTCTTTTTTTTTTTAAATCGATAATTACAATAAAAAGACACTGTAAGATTGTTTACCTTTTAAATCACGACGAATAAAACGAGGTATACGTTCAAACATGACATTATAATCGTCGTATGTCCGCAGGTATCCCGGAACACACAGACAGACTGGCGCTGACGACTACGACGTCGGGCGAACCCTACCGCCTCTACAACCTGGACGTGTTTGAGTACGAGCTCGATAGTCGCATGTCGTTGTATGGCGCTGTGCCGGTCCTCTATGCTCATGGGTGAGTGATTGATTGCCACAAACATATCTGACCCGGTTGTAGCGCCTTTATTGTCATACTAAAATGTTGCCAGAATACCAAATATGCCTATTGTGGCATTAGTTCCAATTTTAGCCACCGGGCCAGATAACTTTGTGGCACTTTTTTGTTTATCCTTTTTTGCAGTCAAAATATTACAATGACCGGAATAATGCCTTATGACATTTTTTACCCTAATTCAAATTGAATTATTTATTCCGTCTTAGTTACTAATAGTTCACATAATGAATGTCAAAATTTACAATATTAATAACATTACAAAAAAAAATAAAAAAAAATAATTACAACATTACAAAAGTTTATAAAGTCTCGATAGATAATACCTATTATATTATCGGACTTTGATGTTTTTGACTTGTGATGGTGAAAGCTGATAATAGATGTAACAAACAAAATAATTGAACAGTTTATTATAAGTTTGCTGAGGGACTAAGGTTGGCCATAATACATCACAATAACAACGATTTTAAAATAGTTTTTACCTTATACTGAGCATGCGAATATAATAATATGTAATTTACATACAAAACACTTAAATACACAATACATTCATAAATGAAACATATATTAGCTTAATAAGTACATGAATTCGTAAACGGTTGAATGAGAATTATTTGTAACCTGTGGATTAGTATCTTCTATTGTGAGATTTTTTTTACCATACCTCCAGACTTCAGAGTTAATAGTTGTAAAGATCTTTAGATATTTGTATGTTTGGATATTTGTAATTCCTGCATGCTCTAACTATTGAATGGATTAAGCTGAAACTTGGCGCACAGGTAGTTTGCATCCGGGAATAGGACATAGGAATAGGACATTTGTTATCCCGATTATAGGTTTCCTTGGGATAAATCCAATATTTTTTCCAACTATTTCTTCGCGGGCAATACAGTATGAAGTTGTTCTTCTCAGGTCCAAGCGCACGGCGGGCGTGTTTTGGCACAACTCAGCCGAGACTTGGGTAGACGTGGTGAACTATAACGATGCCACCGTGGTCTCCTCACTCGTCAACCTCGTCACCGGCAAGAACAAGAGGAAGATTGATACCAGGTCAGTGGGAAAGAGAAGGAAGATATTGTTGAAAGAGGACAGACTTATTGAAGTCTTCAAATATGATTTTTGTTAGTATGCTCATCATCCTAGATTATAATATCACCACTTATCATCAAACGGGATTGTTGTCAAGCACTAACTTATCCTTAATAAAAAGAAAAGAAAGAATCAATCGGCTAGTTGATTGTTGTCAAAATTTATTTAGACTAACTTTAATGCAACATGGAATAACCAATTTCGATAAGCATTAAATGTTACCTGGTCTTCTCATAAAGCATTTCCATGAACATAAGTTTCATTTTTGGCTACCAGATGGCGGTTTAAACTATATCTTGTACAGCTCGCAAAGCTCGACTGATAAATACTATAATTAAAAAAACGTTTACGAAGTTTCATTAGTTTTACACTAGATGGCGTGTAAATTATATGTAAATCTAAACTAATAATATAAAGCTGAAAAGTTTGTTTGATCGCGCTAATCTCAACTACTGGATCGATTTGAAAAATTCTTTAAGTGTAAGATAGTCCATTTATCAAGGAAGGCTATAGTATAGGCTATATAACATCACGCTAATAGGAGAGGAGTGGAGAGAAGAAGAGCCGTTGGCGATTGCTAGTAATATAATAATGTTGTTGGCAGGTTCATGAGCGAGTCCGGTATAGTGGACGTGTTCGTGTTGCTGGGAGACACTCCGGCGCAGGCGTTCCGTCAATACACTGCGCTCACCGGCGTCGCGCAGATACCGCCCGTGAGTACACACTATACATCTTTATAAGAGCTTGTTTTTACCCGACAGTGCTAGGTGGGTAATGTTTTTCGATCGTATGTATGTGGTTATAGACAGTCGTGTGTATGTATTTCTATTTTTTTTGGAATGCTCTAGTGATGTATGCGTAATTTTTTTGTAAATTCCTTCTCAATTTTAGAAGTCTATTTTTTTTTCAATGATTAGTAAGTTAGTAAAGTTAGATGTAGAACATATTCACTAAGCTCATTTAATGAAATTGGTAAAAAATCAAAGAGTTCTAAAATTAAATGTCACCGTCAAAAGACAAGCCTATGTACTATTTATGATGCGTATAAAACGTGAATTGTTTCTGCACTGTTGTTGACCTTATTTTATAACTAACTGTGTCCTATCAACTTTCTGACCTCGCCTGCAGTAGCTTAGCTCCGTCGATAATTTAGCATCAACGCAAGCCGCCAAGTTGTGAGCTCTTCCAGTGTCTTCTACTACAATAACTGTTTGGGAATAAAGCTTTATTATTATTATTACTAGAAGTCGCCGGCGGCTCCGCCCGCGTAATTTTCCCGTTTCTGGAATATTTTATTTTGCTGCTCATCTCCTATACATCATAGCGTGATGTTGTATAGCCTATAAGTTTCCTCGATAAATGGACTATCTAACACTAAAAGAATTTTCCAAATCGGTCCAGTAGTTCCTGAGATTAGCGCGTTCAAACAAACAAACTCTTCAGCTTTATAATATTAGTATAGACTAGACGACGCCCACGGCTTCGCACGCGGAAGAGTAGTTGAAAAATATATTGCATTTATCCCAAGGGAACCTATAATCAGGATACAATCTATCTCATGTCCTATTCCTGGATGCAAACTATCTGTGTGCCAAGTTTCAACTTAATCCGTTTAACGGTTAGAGCGTGGAGGACCAAATTTGATTACCATAAAAATATTTCTAGTGAGTTAATCTTAAAAGATAGATATATACTGTCGCGGACATTTTGTTAGATCATTTAAAGCGGAATAATTCTTCCATACATATTTTTTTGATATTTTGAACCGTTTTCGCAGCGCACGCAACGGAAGCCCTCAAAGATGAATAATTTTCCCCGTTTTTTCCACATTTTCCATTATTTCTTCGCTCCTATGAGTCGCAGCGTGATGTTATTTGGCCTATAAGTTTCCTTGATACATGGTATATTCAACACTAAAAGAATTTTTCAAATCGGTCCAGTAGTTCCTGAGATTAGCGCGTTCAAACAAACAAACAAACAAACAAACAAACTCTTCAGCTTTATAATATTAATATAGATTATTAACTGTTTGTGTTTGTTGCAGAGGTTCTCCCTGGCGTACCACCAGTCGCGCTGGAACTACGTGGACGAGGCGGACGTGCGCGCCGTCAGCGAGGGCTTCGACCAGCACGACATACCCGCCGACGTGCTCTGGCTCGACATCGAGTATACAGACAGGAAGAAGTTAGTACAACACACACATACATAATATAGTATATACCTCGTTTTTTTCGTCGTGATTTAAAAGGTAAACAAGCTTGGCTCAACTTTTATTTATTTCATTACCTATACAGAAATTTATTTTAACATTAAATTATTGTTTATTCTTTAGTTTTTTTTTTTATTTGTGTCTGTCTTATTTTTAAATCCATAATTTAATAAAAAGTCACTGTAAGATTGTTTGCCTTTTATATCACGACGAAAAAAATTAGGTATACATACACACACACATATATACACACTCTCTCATGCACACGCAGGCTTGACATCTCGCGCACAGACAGGATGACGTGTGTACACACGCACGCAGTCGGACACAAACAAA
>LGAG01028595.1:95434-120516 GCA_001278395.1 Lerema accius
TTAGAGTCCTAATAGTAAGTAGTTTGCACGATGGAACAGTTTTATCCTCAACTTTGAAGAAACACCCATCTACTACATAATGTAATAACAACTCTTATGCATACATAAGAGTATAAAAATATAGTTACAAGGTAACTTACTAAGAATCATAGATATAATATTGGGACTAGCTTTTAGTTGTCATTGTTTAAAGCTGAAACAACAAATGTTTAAAGCACCTTGAATCAATATAATGCTACCCTAGAGAAAAAAGAATTTTACTACCTACATTTAAAGTTTATCTGGTGTAAGTTTTACATGTTTAGGGCCAGATTATTATTTTTTTAATTCTAGGGGCGTCTAACAAAAACATTAAAATCAATGAGGAATATGAAAGCATTTCAACAATGTAGAATTACCTAATATATCTCTATATATCTAAATTCTATTAGCCTTTGAACTGGGACCATCGTGAGGTCATCAGTATGAATTATTGTATTGTCATAACAGAAATTTGTACCAACGTGAACAGCCTTACATTTATAATCGAATATGAATAGAGTACGATTGTAAACACAACACCACAAAAAGGCAAGAGAGGCTCACTTAAAAAATATCCTGGTTGGTTTGTCTTCGTTAGGGAACTCTATGAAGGGGTGCGTTTGTTTATGGTCCAACATAGTAGTTTCACTCGAGAATTTATCTCCACAAATATCACAGGTATACTCTCCGGCGAGAGACTCGCATTCCACTTCGTCTCTCCTCCTATCAGACCTCTTCTTTTTCGGCGTGTCCTTAGATTTCTCCTTCTTAGACGTCGATTCCTCTGGAATCAACGGCACTCCCGTCCTCAAAATCTCCCGCATATTCAAATGTTTCACCGACATTTTATGTTGATTCAATCTGTTCTCCGAACTGCACTGATACTCACATATGAAACAGACGAATTTCATATCGCCCGTATGTATTTCCGCGTGAGCTTTTCTCTTTTCGGGCGTGGCGAATCTAAAATCGCAGAACTTGCAAGGATACTTCCTTTCTTGGGAATGAAAGCGCATGTGCGACGTTAACGCGGTTTCATCCTTGCAAATCTTCCGACATTCGATGCACATCACGCCCTTTTCTATGGATTCCGTTTCGTCTATACTGTCGGTGTTATGATGTATCCGTCTGTGAGACGTCAAGCCTTTTTGGCTGATAAAAACTCGTCGGCAATCAGTACACTGAAATTGAGATTCGGTTTTTAACTCGGGGCTATGTTTTTCTATTTGATGCAACGCTAATTTGTCAGCGTCATGGAATTGCAACTCGCACTCCACACATTTCCACGCTTTCACCAATTTGGAGAACGCTTCGAGAACGTCTAAAACTGACTGTCCTTCGACTTCCGGGTGCAAAGTTTTCGTGTGATTGCCGAAATCGATTATCTTGGGAAATGTTCCCTGACAGTGCGGACACGTGTAGGGTTCCTTGTGGTCTTCCATGACGTGACATTTCAGTT
Organism: Lerema accius; assembly: GCA_001278395.1. Classification (NCBI taxonomy): domain Eukaryota; kingdom Metazoa; phylum Arthropoda; class Insecta; order Lepidoptera; family Hesperiidae; genus Lerema; species Lerema accius. The sequence goes on from LGAG01028595.1 coordinate 96,915, forward strand.
CCGATAATTCCGAACATGTTTTCGCGCACATAAAACACTTTAGCTCCTCTTTACCTCGCATCACTTCAGATATCACTTTGTACTCCATCAGTTGTACTTTTTGGTGTATTTGCAGATGTTTCAGAAGTTCCTTCCGCGTGTCGTAGTCTGTCGGACAAAATTTACACGGGAACCTTTTTCGATGGATTCGCCTTCGATGTAATGCGAGCTCGTTTTTATCGCCGTACTGTTTGTTGCAAGATGGACATGAATAACACGAATTTGTATCTGGAGTTAAGTTATGTGACCTGAGACAAGTTTCCAAACGACTTCTTCTTTGAAAGACGTTACCGCACGTACATTCGTAACCCTCTTTCTTTATATTTTCATGTTTAATAAACTTTACATCAAACTCTGGTTTGCTATCTTGACTGGTATCTTGTTCCTGTTTGTAACTTCGTATTCGAATAGAAAATTTTTCGTCTGGATCATCTTTTATCTTCTTTTTTCTCTTTTTCGCACCTTTGTAATTCCAGCCGGTCTCTTGTGCGCTTCGCCTTTTATTACGGTTTTCTATTCTCGCTTTCCGACCGGAGATAGATGAATCCAGGTTCGCATCCATCTCTTTTCTTGGTAAATCGTCGTCTAATACTTGGAGCCTTTTGTTACGATTTTCCTTTTTGGTTTTCTGTCCTTTTAAAAAGCCCAGAGCACGTTTTTCTATGGAATCATGTATTGCCATGTGCCTTTTAAGGCCAGAATGATTGCTACATATTTTAGGACACTTAGGACAGTAATAATTTTGCTTCTCCACCTTTTGAACATCTTTTTCACCAGTTGCTTTCAACAAACCATAAGCTTCTTGTTCCAGTGATAATTCATTGCCTGTTATTGAATTTAATTGAAAAACATCATAATTAGTGAGATCACTTTCACTAGGCTCATAAGTGGGTAAGATTTCTTCTGGATTGCCTAACTTAGACAATGAGCCATCAGACATCATTGGATGTATTTCCATCACTATGGTTTTGGTGGTTTCTGACTGTGTCAATCCATCTACTGGGTTGGTTATTGTTGAGGTAGTATTTATAACTTTATTAGAAATCAGATGTGTTTCTGTCACTGTAAGTTCTAACTCATCTTTTACATGAACTTTTTCTAGATCCAATTTTTCATTTTCCTGCAAGATGTAAATTACATAAGTAAAAGGTAAGACATTCAATTAAAATAATATAAATACCAGCATGATATTGAAACTGAGGAAATAAGATTAGCAAAGAATGTTAATATATCTATACATAATGGCAGTGATATTCCATGTTTTATTGTAGCATCTTGCAACATTTTAATATAACAAAATGTATAATCTAGCACATACCTCTGAACATACATAGTTTTCACTTTTTATGCTGACATCATCATGCAGACAAGTCTCAACATTTCCTAAGGCAGTTACATCATTGCTGTCCATGCTACCTCCATCATCAAAATTGGGATAATCATATGACACCAGAGCCTCTTCAGTAGCATTTTCTTGCTTGACTTCAGGCATTTCTTGTGTATCGACACCAATATTAGTAATTATGTCTTCATGCCCCTTCCCTAACTGTGCAGTGGAATCTTCACTATCAACATTATCAAGCTGACTGGCAGTTTCTAAGCCAATTTCTTTCTCAATAGCATCATCAGGTAATTCTCTTTTTATTTCTAACTGTACATTTTCAAATGGATTATCATCAACAAAATCTTCATTTGGGAGATCATCATTATTTAAATTCTCAGGTTTTATGTGCACTATGATATTGTTCTCCAAGACATGTTGATTAATTTCTTGTTTAGAGTCCATGGGACTTAAGTTTTCAATGTCAACATGGCTTGTGTCCACTTCAGCATTATCAGATGACATTTTGAGTTAACTGAAAAGGATAACAAAACAATTATTTTTTAATATAGTCCTTTACTGTCCAGCATACTATAGAACTAGATCTTCTATATTTCATATAATATAATAATATAACCAAGCAATATATTTAGGTGGATCTGCAAAAATCTATTGACGGTATCATGAAATATGTAAGCCTCCAACATTATGTATCATCATATAATTCAATATTTTTTCTTATATTACTAGCAAAGGCACCTATCAATTAATGTCGGTAAAAGGGCAATTTAAACCCACCACATGCATAACTGCTAAAACAAAGCTCTCACTAAGTGTACACAGCGACATGAAAACAATAAACATTTAATCGACTTACCCTCAACACTTACTACAATGTAGCTTTAATTAGTAAAACATACTTTCAACTTCGATGTATAATTATTGCTTCATTGTATATTCTTAAAGTACTTGCGAAGAATACATAGCTTTATTTTTAAAGCCAGGTAAATTTACATCTAATTACTTTAACTGAAAAATCACAAGTAACCAATCAATCCAATAATTTACATTCCTTTCCAGTTTTGTCAACCAATAAAATATTAGTTTCAAATAAGTGCAATAGGTAAAATTGTTCGCAAATTTCCAACGGACGGCATTTACCTTTGTGTTTTTTTTAAATACAGTCAAGTGGAAAATAACATCACATTAAAATCCAAATAGAAGCCTGGAAAATGGAAATATTAAATTGACCGAAATGACAGATGACAACAGATAGATGAGACGTTGATTTGACTTTTGTCACGATATGACAACTAAGTTTTTTAATCGCTGCTACAGATTAGATAATCTTCTTACATATTCCTAAGGGTAACGGGCACCTATAAGCAAGGAAATTTATTTGATTTTATTTTCTAGGACCCTGCTCCTACTGTATAACAAGCACCTCTATATTGTAGTATAAGTAAGAGCGTTGGCATTTTCCTTATTACGAGCTTTTAATGAATATACCTCGTTAAATAGTCTTCGAGCTTTTTTCCATTTTTGACACTTATTGACTTATGTGTAGCGCACACTTAGTTCAATATTCTTAGTTAATCTGTTACCTTTAATAGTCAGTGTTGCTATCCTTAAAAGCCAAAGTACGATAGTGATGCAATTGAGTTCGACCTGACTCGAGTTGCAAAAATCACTCGGGTTACCAAGTCACTGGAGTGATTTTCAATTTCAATCGACTGAGTTTACATCAGAGCCACAGCACACTATTTCAAGTTCAAACTTAAGTATCCTTAATGCGACGGGTGTATAAATCTGTCTTATTTGATACTGAATCATCTCTTGAACTCATGATGTTTTGTGCGCGAGTTATGTTGTTGATGTTGATAGGCGATTCACTTTTAATAGTTTGCATTTGTTCGCATCACTAATGCGCTTTATGTATGTGCCGTAACAACTTTGCTATTTTTAAAGTGAACTAAGTAAATTTCGACAATACAAGAACGCATCGTTAAAAGAAGTGGTAAATTTGATCTTGACTTGACTATTTGATGAATTTGTAAATATATTTAAAATTAAATTAAAATTGTATGTTTTTCTATTTATGTATTAGGATGGAATGCGTAAGAAATGGCGAAGGTTATAGACCTACAAGCTGTCGTAAAACACATCGTAAATGGAAGTTTCGGTGATAGTTTGTGTCGGATATGCTTGTTGCCTTTGGGAGAGTGTTACGAAGATGTTTTCACGAAGGTGTGTAGAGAGGACAAGGAATACTGCATTGCAGATGTCTTGAGTGAACTTTGCCAAGTGCAGGTTTGTATAATTTTGTGTAAATAGCTAACAAACAAGTAGAATACAGGTCGAGGCAGGTCATTGTGGTTACTATTTCGGGAATACTAAAAGTATCAGCAACGCGTTTTCGACCAGGAGCGACAGAAGATACTGTCTCAAATCAAACCTATGTACCCGGAACCCCGATGAATCGTTCGGCGCCTAACTTACTAAAGCTGGTAGCTATAGGAATGTCAGATTTTCGAGAACATAGTAATACCAGAAATAAATTAACTGATTTCCTTTTTAATTTTCTAATATCAACCAATAGTCAAACTAACAAATCCTTCTTTATTTACTACTTTTGATTTCAGGTTTTTCATGGAGACAAATACAAAGTATGCTCCAATTGCTTCTTTGAAGCATCAGCAGCTTATAAGTTCTATCTGTTGTCAAAGCGTACTGAAGAAATCCTTTCCTATTATGTCAATGAACTGGAGAACCATGTGGGTTCAATTGATGTCCCAGAAGAATGTAGTTCTGATTCTATCTGCATAACAATGCCCATATTAGATCCACAAACAGACATATTTAACTATGATTTATCTGGATTATGTCAAGAAAAGCAGTTCCTAGATTTGGCCAGTAACGAAAAACCTATTAAATTAGAAAAAGAAGCACCTAGAAAATTAAAACTTAATTATACAGGGCACACAGATATGTTAAGGCACCAAGTGGAAGAATTGAAGAAAATGAAGACAGAAGACGGTGATATAGTTATAATTATGTCTGAAAATAATGAGCAGTCCTTTTTCACGATAAGTGAAGACAACTCACTAGTGCCTTTAGATACTGAGGAGTTGAAACCAGAGATAGAAGTAAAACAGCCGAGTAGTAGTGAGAATTCACCAAAAGTAGTAAATGGTAAGAGGCGCAGAAAGCGGGCCCCAATGGATTACAAGAAATGTAGCCAGTGCCCTATTAAGTATAGATTTGTAGCTAAACTGAAGGAACATATGAAAACTGATCATGATATTGATATATTTGTTTGTAAGGTTGGTTGAAATAATTAATTCACTAAGATAGTTGGAATAGTGTATCAGGGATAAGCATTGATGTAGACTCAGTTAATTTAAATTAGTTGTTGACTACTGCTATTAACTCAATTTAAACTATGTTATAAAATTTATTTGCAGGTCTGTAAAGCAATAATAGAGGATGAAGATGAATTCAACAACCATCTCAAAACTCACACAGATGTGCATAGATGTTCAACTTGCAATGCTGTCTTCAAGAAGCGAGAAACAATCATTGCTCATTTCAAAACTCATGAAGCCATGAAGGAACTCAGCAAGGCAAAGAATGCTCGCGTCTGTGAGATATGTGGTTGGATTCTAAGAGATGAACAGAGTTTGAAAGAACATCATCAGGATAAACATGTAAAGAAGTTTACGTGTTATTACTGTGGACGTATGTACAAGGGTGAAATCAGCTTTGAAGTGCATATACAGAAACATGAAGCACATTTGAATTTGAAACAAAAGTAAGTCTTGTTTTTCATTTAAAGCAATTTAAGGATAATTTTAGTGTTATTTTTATGTGATGTTAACTGAGACTGTGGTGCATAGAGCATCGAGAGAGCTAAGTTCATCCCTCATGATTACAAAGAAATCATTAATATATGAACCTTTAATGTAAATTACTGGTGCAATAACTACAGACCTTAACATAAAATTGTAGGATTATTAGGCGAAATAAACACCACACCACATTTTCTTCCCCAGGCGCAATGTAACAGTAAAGAAGGAGGTTAACAAGGAGAAAGCGAAGCGGCGGTACGAGTGCAGCACCTGTGGGAAGAACTTCGTGGACGAGCGCTCGCGGATGTGGCACCAACGGCTACACAACGATGAGAGACCTTACATCTGTGAGGTGAGGATAGTGCTGCCATCTATACATTGGTCTGTTGACTTAACTAAGTGCTAGATTCAGCTCTCTAAGAATTTCACTGCAAAATCATTCAGAAATCATAGTGACGAGTTATTATCTATGTTGCAATAATTATACATTTAAACATTATCGGGCCGATTCTGATGAGATTTGATGATAAATGCATCTCTCTCGAATAATGGTTTTCAGTATTTTAAGACAGATAAGTATAAACAGTTAATATTCTCTATACCCTAAAACTATGATCTAAGTGATCAACCAATAGTACAGTGCGATACTTTTCTGACTATACTATAATCCTATATAACATACTATATCTAATATCTACAATCCTTCCAGGTGTGCGGGCGCGCGTTCGTGTCAGTGAACCGTCGCAACCAGCACGCACTGTGCGCTCACACTGCGCCGGCGCGTCGCTGCCCTCTCTGCCCCGCCCTCTTCCATCTACGGTCTATGGTCAACTCCCATATCAAGAAGGTAACCCTCTGCTTACAATTCCTTAGGTTAGCGCTGGTAGTTTTAGGAAGTTGTATGTGGTAATATATGCTGCGAATATGATCTTACCAGATAGGTTTACGTTATAGTATAGATACAAAAAAAAGTTTCAGTACCTACTAACCAAGTAATGGTCCCCCCAATAGTCCTACTTGAAGTGTATCATAGGTGACCATGCCAGAGGATGGTGGCACTGTCAGCTCGGCTACTATTAACATACCATAATACAAAATAAATACAAAACAGTAATGATGATTTTATATCGCCAGGTGCACCTGCAGTCTCACAAGCGGCGCAACCGCAGCAGCAAGCACCAGCACGTGTTCTGGCGCACGGAGCCCGTGCCCTTCCAGGAGCTCAGCGTGGCCGTGCAGAACGACATCCTCGACCTCAAGACCAACCAGGTGGGACTAACATTGTAAAAATATACCTTTTAAAACCATTGAAAAAAGTACCGGGAGTTTTTTTTCTCCCGGCCGACACTAGCTTATTTAGGCTAAAGTATTTGTCTTTTTAATAAAGCCGATGATATAACAGCTTTTGTCTATCGAGACTTTAGGAAGTTTTATTGCAACGTATTTGTTTATTTTTAAATTTCATAAATTTTTTGACGTTCGTAACGTGAGCAATCAAATCAATTATATATTTTTCAGTCGCGGCGAGTGGAACAACTGACGAAAGCAAATGTGAAACAGGAGCAGGAAGACTTCCTAGACGCTTACTGCTCGATTAAAGTGCCTCTTACAGGTAATAAAATAATGCTTAATTTTATCAGCCATGTCTAAAAAAATGTCAGAAGACTTACTGAAACTTGAGTATAATATATTCATTATACCTATTATTAAACAAAAGTGTGCCACTATTCCTGTTACTACGAAAGCTCTAGTGTTCTTATTATTTCTTTTGTTCCAGAAAACTCCAGCCCAAGTCTAGTAAATTATGTACAAAATTAATCAAGATTTTCTTTTCTTACACTTGTATATTATTTGAAGGTGTAAATTATGAAATAAATTTTTGAAACTATTATTTTGGTTATTTTGTGTAGCATAGCACTATGTCACTGATACTAATACATAATACTAAGATTAATATGAAGTCAAATTAATTACCTATTTAATAATATTTAAAATATGAATAAACTGAATATTTCTAAATGACCAGGATTGCTTGTAAGGCAAAGTAAAAACAAAACAGATTTTAAATATATATTTTGTTCATTTTTTTCTCAATTTTAAGTATTTTCCAGATATATAATCCGATATATAATAAGAATTCGCTAACATGTATATACACTTAATATATCGAGAAGGTCCTTAGCGACATCTACATTTGAATCTTACGACCTAGGTGGAATCATCTTTGTTAAAATACATTTCATAGAAAATACTATTGTAGTTTCAATAATTAATAACATGATTTCTTAGATATGAGATTGTATTATTAGTAATAAAACATGAACGAGTTGAAATAATATTGCCATATCATTCAGATGTTAGTAACCATTTCATATTTTTTCTAGAATATTCTAGAAGAATGTAACATTGAAGACACAAAATTTTAATAATTGATGTGATTATTTCATTCACTTTATTTAAATTTAATGAGCAAAGACCAGGATAATGCTTAATTAAACTGAGTTTTAGTAGTTCTACTATTTCTGGTTGTATACAATAATCTCAATAGGAAGAAACCATGTTATCAGTAGTAAGAACCATTTTTATCTTTGCTATATACATTGAAGTATTCATAACATGTAGTTTAACTTCTATAAGTAAGGTGATGCAAGCTTTTAAAAAATTTCCAACTTCACGTCATCAAAAATATGTCTAGCTACTCTTGCAGTCATTTACATGTTAATTAATTAATTCACAAAAATGTTATTTCAAAATCTTGTCTTTATAGAGACATTCTACTTCTCAATTTAAATGATGATAGATATTTCAACAATTATATTCTGAAAGACGTAAGGGTTACAAAATAAAAACACACATCTTGTATTTGCATCACTCTGTATTTTAAAAACAAATTGAACATCTTGTTGTAACACAATAGTAAATTCTCTACTTACACGTAACTAAGCTACATTTTTAAAAAACATAATGATGCATATACACATTGTAAATTGAATACACTATTGAGGTAAACTGAATTAATTGGACAAGTAGAAGAAATAGTTTTTTTTTATATTAATATTTTTACATACATACATCATTTTTAACAAGGCATTTTGTAAACATATTATTTAGCCTTTTAAATGTAAAAACCAAAGAACTAATGGCAATGCTAACAAATAAGAATTTCTTCCACTTTGTACTGCAAAGCTCTTTGTAAGAGAATTATAAAGAAAGATTTATATATTTTTACATGACGTGTATTTACAATGTTTTTACAAACTTAACCATTTTAACAGTCAAAAATAATGTTGCAATGGCAAAATTTGTGCTTCTCACCTTAAAAAAAAAATTAAAATCAAAAGACAAACAGACCACAGAAATTTTCAGATAATAATTTTATAATAACAAAATGTTTTTTTTTTAAGTAGTCTCTCGAAGAAACAACAACTCGATTGAGACTACAAGTTAGGATGTTCATTCAATATAAGTCCCTTACAAAGAGCTATCAAAAATTCAAAATCGAACTTCTACTGAACCCAACTTACTTGACACCGACAGTTGTCCTTGCGTCGGAAACCTGCAATTAAACAATACCTAAGAGAAATGGACTTTTCCAAGTCAATTGATTAAAAACACCTATTACTTCTAAATAATTTTTTTTTCATTTTCACGATAAAATGCATCGACTAACCTACAAAATATTGAAGACTTACATAACGAGGGTGTCGCCTCTGTGCCACGTCATTTATATCCGAATAAATAAAAAGTATATGTCATATAAAAATTGTATTTCCGAGCGCGTGGCATCGACGTCCGAATCGACTCGCAAAATGCATTCGACACAATCTTATAACGCATGTGTCTGTCTACTTACCAAACACGGGCCGCGTGACTTTTACGAGAAAAATTGCACCAGAATCAATAAAATCACGTCACTTACACTAAGATCACATTTGCTCGTCCGCGAGCGTCACTGACCCGTCACATTGTCAGTATTTACAGGATGTTCACTCAACACTAAGCTTAACACTAAAGCGTCCTTGGGCCCACTTAAGTCTTCGAGATGTCGTTAACACAGCTTTCTCAGGCCCACCTGACTCTATCCTCAGGATTATCAACACAGTACACACAGGCCCAATCGAGTTTGTTGGCTGCGTTAACTTACAATGTGCTTTAATCCAATTGAGATTAAGTTTCTATTTGCTGCTGTTTAGCACATGTTCCGGCCTACTTGAATCTGTAATAAACTGCTTCAAGTTAGCCCTTTAGGTCTGTTTGAATCTGGTCTTAGTTACTAGAAGTTGAATGCATCGTTAGATGCAGTCGTGTCTGGCTTAGACTGTGCAAGTGTGAATAGGCCTGCCGGAGTGTTGTCATTAACACAGCATAGGGTCATTTGAGTGTATTTGCAGCTGCGTTAACTCAACCGACGTGTTCAGGCCCACTTGAGTCTGTTTTTGGCGGGATTCGGTCCGTATATGAACCGCTGCCGCCATTCCTCGTACTGCTACGTGCACGCTATACTGTTGGACGTGGACGGGCTGTGCTCGGAGGTCTGGCTCATTGGCTTCTCTGCGGTCTTCCTGTCCTCGGTGGGCGGGTGCGCCGGCGCGGTTCCGTTGTGAATGTTCACCTCGTACATGTTCGAAGAGTTCGAATCCTCGTTGTACGACAGGAGGCTTACGTCTTCCGTCTGCAATGGAAGACAAAGAGAGTTAGTGTTTAAAATAATATAAAGTTGATAACGTCGTAATGTTTATTTATTTATAAGCCACTGGGAACCTTTTACCGATCACCATGTCCATACCACAAGGGTACAAGGCTGGGTGTACAGTAGATTAAAAAAATATGTGCAAAAGTATATCTTTGATATCTATATGAATAAACGTGTATAATGTCTCCATGTGTTAAGTGTATAATATTTCCATGTGTATAGAGTATAATGTTGTCGTATACAGTGTATAACAGCGCGCAATGTACAGTAAACAATGTCGCTTCGTGTTCAGTGTATAAAAACGCCGTGTATAATGTATAACAACGCATGTATAACGTCGCCCAGTGTAGTGCGGTGTACTCACGCTGCTCTCTGAGAGTCGCTTGGTCTTCTTGCCGGCAGGCGGCGGCGGCGGGTCGTGCTTGCGCTTGCCGGCGGGCGCCGAGCGCTCGCGGCGGATCAGCGACGCCGACAGGTACTGATGTAGCTGCTTGCGGGGCACGTGGCGAGCCTGCGAGGTAACGACACCGACCCTCCGTTTATTAACATAATAAAAATTAAGGTTAAACTCTAAACGCTAACACACTCAATGCAGGGGCGCCACGATTCCTTGTGTCGCGGATGGCATGGACAACACAAATAACACATTACTATAGGGTCATTACAAACGTGCAGACTACGTCATCAATCATTTTATCATATCTCTCGTTCACACTTATAGGTATATCGGAACTCTCGCTGGAATGTGGGAGTGAACGAGAGATAATGATGAAATGATTGATGACGTACTTAGCACGTTTGTAATGGCTCAGCTATAACACCCATGACCCGAGAACAAACATTTCTCCGTCACATAAATATCTGCCAGTTATATTGATCAATTTCATTTTTGTGTCCAAATAATTTGGTCTGGCAAGAGATAATCCTACGCTCTTATACCCCAGTAATGTGGTAGGGACCACATGACGTTTTTTTAACGTGACGACGATACGCATTTTCGCGTCCTCTGCGCGTATGTATCTGTACAAACTCACCTCGTCAGCGCTTCCAATACACGTCAATTGTAAGGGCTCTAAATAACGAGTATTATAGCACATTACACTCACTTATTATAATTTTTTTTATTGAAAAGTAATGATTTTTTTTTAATTTTTTGAATATGAAACTCACCTCAATAGTCATCCCTTCCCTCAGCATACTGGTGTGTTCGGCCTGGTAGTGGACAGCCTTGGTGAACGACGAGATGTCATACGTGAGGTCCACATTCACATTGGTCTTCTCAAACACCAGCCCGATGAACCACATCGAGCACACGTTCGCTATTATCTCGCCCTGGAAACATTTATTGATATCATACATTTCTATATGCACCGTGAATCATCTAATAGCCGGCTTAATATATTTTTTTAATTAAACATAGATGCGTCATTTGTACCTGTAATGTACAAAATTACACGAAATTAAATTAAGCAATAACCATAGAGTTCAAATGCCAATATGTACATGCACTGTGCATACAAACGTGTACTAAACATACCGTTTATATAAAACATTTTAGATACACATAGAGGAAGGAAGAAATTTATTTTAGTCCACAGATTTAATTTTTCTAGGGTGCAATAATTGACTACATAACGATGCATGACAATGAACATATTAACATACAAAATGTACTATGATTTTACCGTACATCAAACCTGGTGTTCGATAAGCAAAATGAGAAGTCAAATAAAAATATTAAAAAGGTACTACTTTACTAACATTTTCATTCTTTTTTACCTCCGGTGCGGGGTCCGTAGGTACCGGGGCGCCTATAAACAACAAAACGTAACAATTAACAATCTCAACTCTAATCGTAACAAACACACATAACAAACACAGAGTTATATGTATAAACTATTGGTACAGTTTTTTGAAATTTTGAAATGTGTGATAATTGGTATGCATAATTATCATTCATAGATATTGCCAGTCACTGTAGATTTGTAAGAGATGTTATGAAAATGTATATTTTTTAATTATGTATGCATACATTTTTTATAAAGCCGATAATATAATAAGTATAGTCTATTACGACATTAGGCACTAACTACCATAGGAACAAATACTGATAATAAAATAATTGATTTTGAAAATAATTCGTTAGGACCTGCTAATTCCTAATATTACCAGCCGGTAATAAGTGTTAAGTCTCACAGTTTGGTAATCAGGATGACGTAGTGAACATCAAATAGTAGTGAATAATGTAGTAGTCAGTAGTAGGTAATTATTAATGACCCATTACGTAAGCTCCTGGTTCTTAATCCTAAGACGATTCAATTTACACTTTAACAAGCAGGACGACTTCATAGTCATTTCTTTCCCCGCTTATTCTTCTCCATGTCAAAGCGCCTTACGAAGTGGGAGTAGATTGAAAAAATGACGTGCATAAGTGTATCTTTGATACCTATATGAATAAATGATTTTGAATTAGTGTCAGTAGTGAGAAGTGTAGTCAGTAGTGAGTGTTGAGTGTGCGGAGGAGGTGAATGACCTGGCGGCAAGGCGAGCGGCTGTCCGTTGTTGGTGTTGAGCGGCACGCTGTTGTAGCACTCGGGGTTCACGTGCGCGATCGTGATGTGCTGGTTGCGCTCCAGGGTCGCTGCAACATGACCATGACGTCACATCATTATATTATACTAGCCTCGATAAAGGAGAATATTTCTTGTCACATTTAACTATACCCACATTATTTTTATACATAATATTTTCTAATTGAATAATTTTTCTCTTTGTGCAATTTGCGTCCTAAAACGTCGGAGCGGTGAAGCGAGTTTTTTACTCTCTTCTACTCACGGACAAACAATCATCACAAGATAACAATATCGCAGCACCTATGTATACCGCACCGCCGCCGAGCATCTGCCTTCAATGATTCATTTATTTTTATCGATAATGACGTTACGCCCGCGCAACATGCTCACCGCCCTTGTCGGCTTATCTTTTATGACCCAAAATGCACAGAGAAAAATTTATAATATAGTATTGCTAGGTCCACTGTGCCGTAATTAAATATTCTACAGATAATAATTATTGCAGTCGATTTATCTCTATCTAATCGATGAATATTTCACTACCTAAAGTAACTTTACCAAAGACGGCATGATTCAGAATAGCCGTAATCTGCCGTAAATAGGATATGATATCACAGCGATGTATTATCGGCACTCACTGATGAGGTGTCTGATGCGGCTCTCGATGAGCCCGCACCACTGCAGCTGGTCGACGGGCCGCGCGCTGGACGCCAGCAGCACTATGAAGTGTTTGTAGCGCGCGAAGAAGTTCGGCGCCTCGAACAGCCGCTCCCAGCCGCACTTGCCCAGCATTATCTCGTCCGTTATCGCCAGACCTGGGTACAATATTTATGTAATTCTATTTGGAAAAATTTTTAATCGACCTTACCAGGAGGAGGAAAACACTTTACGGCAGTACCTAAGTATGTATATTACCCGGCGATAAATATTGCACATCGACCTTTGGAAAGAGACAATCAGCAAATTTCGGCTTCGTAGAGAATTATCTCTATCCCACACTATCTATGTGTGTCGTGTGACAGAGATAATGCTCTACGAAGATGTAATTAGCCGATTGTCTCGATGGTCTCCTTCCAAAGATCGATGTGCAATATTTATCGCCAGATACTGTACATATTATGTCCAATTCTTTAGCATACTCTAAAGCATAAACGACTTGACGGATTTGAAACTTGTAAGGTGTCATTGGATTCGTCTCCACTGGTTATATATTTTTTATTAGGGTTTTTTGTTAATTAGTGCAAAAAGGTAAATTTAATATGCGCTAAAAGTTATACATAATGAGTCTATAAGTTACAAGAAAATTGTAAAAAATATATTTCATAAATATACTTTAATTCATTTTTTAAACTTCTTACCTAGTCTAAATTCCTCCATGATGACAGTCCTCGTGGAAGCTGACACATTGAAGGTGGAATTCTGATGCGGGTACGCCGGTGTGATGATGGGCATTAGGTGGAACCGGTCTGATACATTTACCTGTCAAAGTAAATTAAGTCAAGTGTAGGTTACTATTTTAATATAAAATGGACAACCAAAGAACTCATTTCATTGAAACACCACAAAGGATTGAGTCACTGAAGTAAACCAGGGTAATCATTCATTACTATTATCTTTAAAGCATAAGTTTTAAACTTTCAGACATACTAAACTTTCACACTAAATATAATAGATAACTAGCTTTTCAACCGCGGTTTCGCCCGCGTGGAATTCGGTTTTATGGCGCGACTTTTCGATATAAAAAGTATCCTGTCTTTTGCCAAGTTCAGTTCTATCTTCATATTGAATTTCATCAAAATGGGTTCAGTGGTTTAGACGTGAAAGCGTCGCAGACAGACAGAGTTACTTTCGCATTTATAATATTAGTAGGGATTACCCGTGGATCCCAAACAGGAAAGCCGAGGTTGACAGCGTCCGGTTGCTTGAGCAGCACCGGCTGTGGCCACTTCCACTGGCTGAACACCAGGAAGAACTTGTGCACCAACGTGGCCGGCAACGCGTTGGGGTACAGCTGGCAGGTGCGCGCCACCAGCATGGCCCACGACACGCCACCCAGGTAGCCCAGGGTGTTGGAGTAGATTCCGTGACCTGCAATGATGAAATATAAATTATTTGTTATTCCAATTGATTTAACGTTTTTTTGGATGACGATATTTTAGAGGGTGTATAAGGTAAATGTATGTTTTGTGGTCTTTTTACTTTTGCAAGTTACTTTTGACATATACAAAATTTTTAGACTAGGAAGTGTACTAAATAAATAAATGCGCTTGAAAAATCTTAGGTTCCTACTGGCACAACAAAGTAGAAATAGTTTTACGTGTTGCCATGTTAAATAAATATTATATTAATTAAATAATAATTAAATAAATAATAATAAATATTACACAATACTACCCATAAATTAATCAATTAAGTTTTTTTATAGTTGTTACAGGCAAAGCAACTATGAATACATAGAGTATTGAGTCAAGCTAGACCAGTAAGTAAAGGTGTGTCATAATATTATTATCATTGACAGCAACATGAATAAATTATTATGAATTTTGAAGACGTCAGTACATATACCTCGTTTTTTTCGTAGTTATTTAAAAGTTAAACAATCTTGGCACAACTTTTATTTATTTCATTAATTAAAAAAAACATTTAGAAGTATACAGAAATTTATTTTAACATTAAAGTATTGTTTATTCTTTAACTTTTTTTAATTAGTGTCTGTCTTATTTTTAAATCGATAATTACAATAAAAAGACACTGTAACATTGTTTACTGTTTATATCACGACGAAAAAAACGAGGTATAGGTGGCGGTACGTTACGTACGTTTGGCCCACAGTTTGATGGCGCGCAGCGTGAGGCGGAAGTTGTTGATGTCGGGCACGAGCCGCAGGATCTCGTCCGTGACGCGGCAGCCGTTCAGCGACCGCACGCACTTCTGGTCCAGGTTCTTCAGCAGCATGTCGTCGCGCAGGTCGAACGAGTCTGACACATGGAGCATACAATATAGGGACCGTTTAAGGATTATGTAACGCAATATGGGAGGAGGAGGGGTCTTGTAAAATGTTACGATGCAATGTTACATAAAAGGGAGGGTATAGAAAAACGTTACGGCGCGTTACATGGAGGGAGGTTAATTGGTTATTGGATAATTTTCGGTGATTAAAACTAGATTTTTGGCTATTTCGGATTTTTAAGTGCACTAAAATTTCAGCGACAATTCCAAACTTTAGCCGGATTTGTCACGTTTAGGTCCATATCTCGAAAACTACCAAACACATTTTAACAAAACTTTTACTAATCCCTTAGCTGAAGTGAGTACGCACCGGGTATCTCCTTGAGCGCGAGCCTGGCGAACAGCAAGTCAATCTCGATGCCGTCGAAGTTCATCTTGATCACCGGCACAAACGCGTCTTCCACCGCGCGCAAGTCTTTCACCTGGAATAGAACCGACAGAACGATAATATATCACATCGAAACACACAAACACTTAAGAATAATTTTAATTAATGAATTTTTTTTTTAAATTTATTATGTATATTTTCTCTCAAAGATTTTGTTCCCGAGGCAGAAATTTCAATACATTCTAGTAAAGTAACATACTTTGTTACATGTAAATTTTATAATAATAATAAACATAGAAAATGTATACTTTTATTTCACATACTACGAAAAGATGTAGCTACAACAACAGATTTTATGATTACAGAGTTAACAAATACGCAAATAAACTTTCTAAGAAAATGACAAACAAGGTTTTCATCGCACCATCCTCAGTAAACTATAAAAAGGTTGGTTTATACTATAAACTTTACAGCCATTGAGGAACATGAGTTAGTATGGCAACTCAACTAGACTAGTAACAAAATGTAGCTGTGTAAAACGTAATAAAGATGTTTGTTTACCTGAGGCTGCTGTTTGAGGAGCTCGTAAAACGACTGGAAGTAGTCTGTTCGGTCGATGTGTCGCGGCGCCACGCACAGCGCGTCGATATCGGCGCCTCGGTGGTGGACCTGCCAATAGAATGAGGATAAAATTTTAAATAGTTACTTGAAGAGTTGGACATTGTACACATCGTAAATGTTGGTCCCCTCCGGTTGAGTAAAACCTCACGACATTTCACCAGTGGAATTGATGGTCGAAAAATTACTACGGACGGCTCAAAAGATTATTGGACGTCTCTAACTATTGGACGACTTCTGATTATTAAACATTTTAGCGTTATCCACATAGAGAAGTGTTGAAAATGACCTAAGTCGTTTGAAAGTATATTTCATTGTAATAACCGACAAAAAATAGTATAAGACCTCACTTCCATCTATTATCAATAGCGCACATCTTATTAGCATCCGTAGGTAAGAACAGGGCCGTCACCGATGCGTTGCTAGCTACGAGTAAGAAGGAAGCGTTGAACGAAGTCATAATCTCTACAATTAATTACAGATATGGAAATAAGATTACTATCGTAATCCACGAACGATGGAACAGACTTGGAAATTCCAATTAAAACGAATTAAACTTATTATAGCAATAAAAAAAACGCGAGCATCAATTTATTACACTGTGAATTAGGTCGAAGGCTGGTAAATATGCAATTTGCGACTAAAATATTTTCATGATAAATAAATTAATAATAATGAATGATAAAAACAAGTAATTAACGTATTCATTATGCGCAGACTACCAGACAGTTTACTGAATTAAAATAATTAATGCTTCATCGCATTAAGTCCACATCGTATTTGTATGCCATTATATCTGCCTGTGTACCTATACAGTATCCATACATAAGTTTTAAATAAATAAATGAACTAAATTGAATCCCGCAAATACACTTTTTAATACAATTTTCTGTTCGCTGAAATATCCTAGGAATCATCTGAAGTAATTGCATTATGACATCATGAAATTTCAAACATCGAACTTATATGAAACCTGTACGCCTTCAGAGATTTCAACAATATTGCTATCAAGTAATAACAATTACAGTCCTACCATTTTAAGGGACATTCTAAGGCTGGCTATACACGCACTGCTTCAGCCCGCCAAGCATATATGAGAAGCTTGAAGCAGTAGTTTCATACAATCGCGTCCGCCAATTGCTTGAAGTTACCAGTACTTTTTTTTAATATTGTTAATGTAGCAAACGAGCAAACCTGCCGCCCATGGACATCGTAACAAACTACGAGTAGGACTAAGGGGCGACTGTTAGTTGGTTATTAGGTCCTGTTAGTAATAGATGTTAATGAGAATATTAGTTGTTGTTAATTCGTTAGTGTTGGGGCCACGGAAGTTAGTACTATTAGTGGAGGTTAGTCCTGGTAGTAAAAGTTAGTAAGTCCGTTTAGGCTCAAAGCAGTCAGTCTATAGTCTCTTAACCACAGTAAGTGCAGTTCACAAACTAGTTAACGAAGATGAATCTATTTATATCTGAAGACGTCGCCGCCGGTGCACTATCAATTGGTTAACGAGGGGGTCCGCGGGATCTTTGTATTGTGAAGTGTTGCAATTTTGCAATTGGTTCGAACGCGGAACCAATTAGTTGGAATTAGTTCTAAGTTCGGACCAAACAATATTATAGACTCAGTCTTTAGTACAAAAACATGATATTAATTTTTTTTAAATCTAAAATACGCACCAAGCATGGTCTGCCGAGCAATGTACCGTACCGGGACACCTCTTAACGTTGTTTTTTCCGACTACGGCTACGGCGACTACTACTTTTTTGTTCCAAAGACTGAGTCTACATATTTTTTGTTCCGCGGTTACACGAAGTAAACTATTTCTTAGTTAAAAACCGTCTCGTGATGATCTTAATAAAAGTTTATTTTAAAGGACTTCTATCAACAAATGTCTAAATGAGCTGGAATTGTAAGAAATACGAACGCCTGTTCTGTATTTTATTTTCGTCTATAAATCACATCTATACATATGATAAAATTTAAAGTTAAGAGGGCTCTGTTTGTCTGTTTGTTTAAAAGAGCATCACGTAAAAACGGCTGATTTGACAGACCAATGGATGAAATACATAAATAATTCTTAACTCAGGGCGTAAATCAGTCCACTCTATCAAAAGTTATTAAAATTTTAGGTTTGTATGGGACTTCTCTAACTGATGTTACTGACAGATATTAAAAAAACATACAACAGGTAGTAGTCATTTATTTTAACCTTAAGGATACACCAAAGCGAAGCGAGGGCGGGTCCACTAGTTTATTTATAAGTGAGTAGATGAAGTTTTTTGGGGACGAATAATGTTGTAATGTCATCACAATAGATTACTCAAATAGTCTACATCAAAACAAAAGTTTATTTTATTGAGTAACTAATACAACCAATGTAAAATGTACGACAGTCGATTCTTTACAAACGATCGTCGTAACAAAACTGTTTGTAACAAAAGTAACAATCGCGTGCAACTTTTTTGCTTATAACCGCCGTATTGTGGTGGTAACAATAGAGAAACAACAAGTTTCACAGGTTTTTAACTTGTAACGTACGGTTTTGACGTGGTTGTACCGAGGCGGTGTCGGTGACGATCGTTCAATGAAATTGACGAGTTTTTCTATCATATAATTATCTAGCGATAGACTTAGATAGGTCACTTTTTTTAGGCAACTGGGTCAGAGAAAGGGTAACGTTTTTCAAGCTTATGTATGAATGTATGTATGTCCATTTTTTAGCATGCTCTATATCTTAAATGGCTTGAGGAATTTCGACGTGTGAGATGTCATTGGATTCGTATTCATTGTGGAAGTATCCTACTAATATTATAAATGTGAAAGTTTGTAAAGATGTTTGGATGTTTGTAATTCCCTCACACTAACCGTTGAACGAATTAAGCTGAAACTTGGCACACAGATAGGTTGCAACCAGGAATAGGACATAGGATACATTTTATCCCGATTATATGTTCCCTTGGGATAAATCCCATATTTTTTAAAACTACTATTCTGCGGGCGAAGCCGCGGGCGACGTTTAGTCTTCTCATAAATCATACATCATACACAGTCGTTGAAATGCTATAAGGAACCAGCCAAGCTATTGGAGTTTCTGAAACCTCGTCATAGCAAAAGTAGTCCAATTATTTGAGTATTTAATTTACTAAAGGTAGGTACATTAAAATTTTGTGTCAGAAGTTAAAGGTCAAAGTTGGAGCAGAGTGAGTTCCTTATTTACTAACAGGCCTAACCTGTACTAATAGTACTAACTTCCGCGTTTGCCACACTAACGAATTAACAACAAATCTCACTAACAGGACCTAATAACCAACTAACGGTCCCCCTTAGTCCTACTCGTAGTTTGTTACGCTATCCATGGGCGGCAAGGGTTGTTAGCACTGTCAGCTCGTTAGGTATCTTAAAACAAAGCCATAAAAAGGTCTCTAGCATGTATCTCGAGTATTAAACAATTGTCCACTGACCCCAAGTCTATAGGATCCGAAGGTGTATATGTTCCCGCCGACAGTGTCCGCGACGCTGGGCGGCATGTTCTTCCTCAGCGACTCGTCGCGGATCCACTGTCGCACCAGCCGGTGCAACGACCCCAGCACCTACACGAAAATACGAGATAGATTAATTAAATGTATGTAGCGTAGAGCTAAAATACTGAAGTTGTTGTTTCTCGTGCTAAGGGACATTTAAGATTTCTTTGAAGCCATAATCAAATAAGCAGAGAAGTCACACATAGTAATTGATCACCGCTGATTGACGCTAGCAACACCTGTGCCTTCATCAGTGCCTTATTGGGCATGAAAGATAATTCTCAAGGGCTAGGGCCCTATGAGATAGGTCTCATAGCACACTGGTAACATCAATGTAGAAGGATGCAAATATAATGCTATGAAGTATAATTTTAAATCCATACCTCCATACGATGATGCATCTCTGCTTCAGATTCGAAGACGCCATAAGGGACAAGGGACTCCTTCAGTTCACCTGTCTTTTCTATGTCGATTGGTTTGGGCCCTGAACATGAAATATCAATAAGTTATTATCTGTCTTCTTATTAAACTTAATAACTAGTATAATATGCATGTAAACAATCTTATATGTGGATGGATTAGATGTGAGACAGAAACAGATCTAGCGGTTACTTTTGTCTCACTCATATAGACTC
Organism: Lerema accius; assembly: GCA_001278395.1. NCBI lineage: Eukaryota > Metazoa > Arthropoda > Insecta > Lepidoptera > Hesperiidae > Lerema > Lerema accius. Next base: position 117,500 of record LGAG01028595.1, read on the forward strand.
ACATTTAATTATAAAGGAATGAAGTAGTAAATTGCTTTTCCAGTACCAATTGCACTCAGATAGTAATCAATTAATATCAAAAATTTGTTGAATTTTTCATCATTTTTTAAGTGACATTTTACTTACTTCCTAAGTCAAAATAAAAATAAATACTTTAAGATTCAAATTCATTATTATTACTTGACCAAAGTTACTCTCGTCTGAAGAAGTATTTCTTATATAATGTATTTTTCTTGGTGGCCTTACATACATACATATTGACTCATTTATTAACAAGTACACATGATATACCAACCTGCCATAGATATAGCAGAAGTCATGCCCAGAGTCTTGAGATTTTGTTGATTCTGGTGCTCATTGCCTTTATTGGCATTGTTTTGATATTGTGTGTTAGTGTGTGAATATTGCGAAGCCGGCCACATCTTGCCGCTTTGTTTTATGCTTAGGGTAAGGTAACTTATAACATTCAACTTAAACTATTGGTGGGAGTCTCTTTGTAAACATCTGTTTGTTTTGATGGTGTCCCTGCCGCGACTGTTGGGCCTGGGAGTTGAACCCTGTAACAATGACAACATGTTTAAATTCAGAAACTCTAATATGGTTGAAAATGACATGAATACGCTGTCAAGTTATAAACCTTCATTGATATTATAAAACTTATGTGTAATGCCAAAACTATAACAGATATGGTAGAAATGTTACCACACCAATTATACTTGCAAGGGATTCTAGGTTTGATTTCTAGATACATAATATGAATGATGTGTAACTTTCTGTTCCTGGTGTGGGTGTGTTCATGTCTTTATGCCAGCTTGGCAACTATTACATGTAGAATTAATGTGTGGGGCTTATCAGTGTAAAGCATGCAGCGTATAAGTGTGAAGTCTAAAACAAAAAGATCTAAAATAATAATAATAGAAAAATAAAAAAATAAAATTATATATGCTCAAAATATTTAAGTTACATAAACTAGTAGGTGAAGGCCAAAAGGCCCCGCTGACAAGCAACTGACATTGCCAGCCAAGGATATGAATAATGAATGAGCCTTTAGCGTTTTCTTTGGAATAGGTAACAAGCATGGATTATCGACTGTATTGTATCAGTTTTGGTCGAAGTTTGACTGCAGAATAGGTCCTATAGTAATGGTATTGTCAAACTGGGTTGTCAACTGTAAAACAGTCATCAGATTTCTGCCAAAATTATATTACACATTTGAAGTAAAAAAAGGTAAACTTTGGGGAATTGGTGAAATGTAGCAGGGAAAAAACGATGTAATGTAACACATTACCATTTGAGGTTCCATAAAATAAAAGGTATTTAGTTTGTTTCCGCTATCTCTAAAGTTTAAGAACCCCTGCTCTTGTATTATAAAATAAAGGGGATTAGGGATTATCGTTTAGTTGTTCAGTGGACTATTCTAGAAATGTGTGTGCCTGTGTTTACTTTGACTAATATTACTTCTTAATATTTAATTGGGTGGTATAAGACTCCATCGAACTAAAAGGAATCATTCGCTATGACTTCTTCATAATGTACACTCGAATATTCTAGTTATTCGTAAGATTTTTATCTTTGTGCAAACTATACTGCAAACCAGAATAGTTTTATCATAGCTACTTTGATATGCAAATCAAAGTTAAGTTGTGAGATAAGAGAGTTCCGTTTGCTTCATCTGAAGGTTTAAAAACTTACCACAAGTGAAGAAATGACATGAATAATAAAATACTAATGAAACTTGAAACTACCAATCACTTCTTACACAATATCTCCATATGAAAATATATATTAATAATTATAATTATTTTGAAATTATATTGTAACTTACCAGCCATAGCCACATCATGATGTTATTTATTCTCAGATGTATAATTCTTAAAAACACATCAACAGAAAACTTTAGAAAGCTGACCTAAGACAATTCGGAGTTCATTCAACCCAAATTGTTTCTAAACTCCATCTCTTGTATTGGATGAAAAGACCATTGTTTACCTACATCTACATTTCCAAGGTTAATGTTATCAAAGACTTCCCAGAAACATTCAGAGTATTCCCGTGACACGGCGCAACCCCGTTTCATCTATTGTTCTTTGTAGATGGCCTTACATCGCAAATACGGAAATTAATACCATTTAACGGTCATCTGTATGCACCTTATTTGCAAAAAAGTACTCAGAAGAGTAATTTATATTAATCATAATAACCAATACCAAAATAACACGATTAAAGTAAAGAACAAGGAAAGCTCACGTTGCGACGAAACGAACCAGTTGTTACGTTACAAGGATTTCCTCCACATCATCGCGGTAGAATATAGGTGCCAATACTTACCGAAAAACTAAATCATTTATTCAAGTTTACAACGCAACTCATAATCAAATAGTCCAACTCATAACATTATGAAAGAAACAAACACTAATCCACAAACAAGCGCCCAACAGTCGCCAACAACAAGGCAGCCATTTTAACAAATGGCGTTTATAATAAAATTGATGCCAGAATAAAAAAATAAGTGTTGCTAGATAGATGTCTGTAGGGAGATAGTATATTGTAATTATTTATCTGTATTATTATTAAAAACGGTGTCTTTATCTGTAGTTGCATATAATAAATCTTCAATGAAGTCGGTAAAAAAATTAAAAACGAAAATTATGAAGAGTTGTGAATATCCCCAGCATATATAAAATAACCAATCTAAAATATTTTCGAAGCATAAAATAATTATTTTAAAAGTTTTATAGTAAAAATATTTTGAAGTGCTATCATAGAGTATGGCTGAATAAAAAAACTTAGTTTTATTTATGTTCAAAATAAACTTAAGGTTATATTAATAATTCACAAAACTAAATAATAAAGGATTTTAAAGCTAATTTAAATTTAATAATACATATCAATAAAGTAATTTACGAAAAATCTTAATTGCTGCGTTCAGATTTATGATATTCGTTATTCGTTACTTTTGCGCATGCTCCATTGGCAGGTTTTCTGTGACGTATCCACGACGATTAAAAAATACTGTT
>LGAG01028595.1:123009-144978 GCA_001278395.1 Lerema accius
ATAGATTGTATGTTGATTGGTTTGTGTTTAACCATAGTCCTGTATATCCTTAGCACATCAGATTTTAGCTAATTAGCCTACTTTTAATACAAGGATGGTCTGAATTTACACTTGAACAAGCTAATCTTAGATTAACTTTAAATAATAGATTAGAGTTTACCCCTTACTCTGTGTATACTGAATCTTATTAAACCAGAGTTAAGACATTGATTAAAGTTACTCAATGTTTAATAAATAAGGGGGAATAAGCTTGAGTTATGATTAAATGTTGTTGGCCAATTGTTAGATCTGTTTTAAATGATTTAGCTACCAGCCGCTTCACGCTAGTTAATAACAAACACGTCAAGGAAATTGCAGGTCTATGAGGTAATACCGGTGTGTACATTGTGTTTGTGTAATTGAGTCAAAATTTGAATAATTTGGACATTTTATCATAATTAAAATATGAAGACTATGAAATGTATTTCCAATTGTTTTTGCATTTACTTATTATAGTGTAGAATATTAATATTATGAAAGCTATAACAATACATTTTTGATATTAAATAAATGATGCAAGTACTTAGTAATATGTATTACCAAAATTAGAAGCTCACCACATTAATCTTTGATAACAATTAATTTGGTATGAAAAGCAGTGGGTTGCAGAAACTATTGCAGTATTCATGATACACACATGAAGCATTTTTTATTATAACATTGTGTCAGATTCAGAATTATAAATCGCAAGACTGTTACTCATCTCAATAATCTTATCTGGTTGCATTGTGGTGTTATATAAAGGGTTACACCTTTTGTTTTATTGCAAATTCAACTGCCAGTGACTCATTATTGTATTAGTATAGTGTGAGGGAGGTATTAATTATATTTTGCAAGTGAAAATTACATAGACAAATGGATCTTTAAGATCATTCAAGTTATAATAATGATTGATTTGGTATAAACAATAAGCATTTAAATGAATTATCACCCATTGTATTCAAAATTAATGTATAATTAACTCATTTGATTCACACTAATTGTTTTGAATACTACCATTACAAAAATTATCCAAATTTGACTATTACATACCAGGAAAAAAATACTTTATTATACATTTAATTTTAATTTAATATTATCAATGTATTTGGCACGAACTCAATATTTTACTTAACTTAATATTATCAAAGGGTTTACTAATTTAGCACTTCATCAGCATCATACTTAGAGTCTTATTTACCTGCCAAATTTTTGTGTTATTAAAAGTTATGCTGTTGACAAAACGATTAGCAGTGTTGTAAAAATATTCTTACCATCATACTAAAAGACTACAGCATACCTAAATGGATACATAGGTTATTTACCTTTTCATATAAAAAAGTTTTATTTTGAACAATGTTGCCTATAATAATGTTGTTAGTATTGGTATATAATACGCCCATTTACATCATGTTTGATTGTTTTTCTCTGCATTTATAAACAGATAGAGTATAATGTCCAGTGGGATATAGCATTATTATCATTTGGGGCGTCCGCACCAGTTCATTGCTAGTGGTTGCCGCGGCCTTACCGTGTCACTATTTTAAAATAATTCGCTTACATACCCAATAACACATGTATGTGAAACACGCCCTGTGAATCATCGAACGGTATTATTATGTATATAAAAACCTGAACGTGATTAATTTTGATATTCAATGAAAACATGATTACTATTTATATTATGGAATTGATTATCGTTGTGTCGAATTCGCCGGTCCCGCGAATCTAATTTGAATTTTATGTTATTGTCGGTTACATGGTGTCCCTTGAATTATGCGGGCCTAGTTTTAATGTTTTTTCTTGAAGGACATTTCCACGTTTCTTAGGTATTGACATTGAATATATTGAAAATGTATTTTTTTTTTACTGACTTATTTATTACAAAACAGCATAACTTTTAATAAGTAACGACCAGGGAATCATGTAAGCTTGCGTTCGCTTTTAGCTGTACTCTGTTTTTCTGTTTTACTGTATGTATATTTGTTCATGGGATTTTGTATGGATTGCAATTGTAATCCAATGTCAATGTGCTTCAAATACGCGTGATTCGATTGACTTACTGGATGTTAAATTAATTCCGTGTACATGCGGAAGGAAACATTATTATGTTAAAACAAATGACTACTTATATCCTGTCGTCAGTGTGTTTTGATTGTGAATCATCATTATGTGCGTGACATGGGATGGATGATCATGGATGGATCTGATGGATGTTACCAAAATTACTAAATATACCTCTTTGGTTTTGTTTATGCGAAAATATCCCGATATACTTATTGTTATTATTACGTGCAAAACGCTCGGCACATGTCCAAATCTTTTCGGTTTCGTAATTGACGCGTATTATTATTCACTTTATACGTGAATCATGAGAATTTCTTTGCGTTAAGCAATTAATTTACTTATTAACACTTATTTACTTAGGTAGATATTATGTTTATTGAAAATCGGCTAACAATTGCTTATACATTGGAACTATGTTTACTATTCTGTATCTAAAGTCATAAGCGCGCTCGGTGGGAAGACAGGAAAATACTTCAATTGGAGTATTTTTGTCTAGTGTAAGAACGAGATGGCAAATAATTATTGCAAAGACCATAAGAACGCATGCAATGTAGCGGGGAATACTTTTTCAGTTGGTTTTTAAGGATGTAACATATCTATAGTTTAAGTAACATTCCATAAAGCTACATTGAATTTTTAATCGTTGGATTTACGTGACGGAAATATTTGCATAAGTTGATTTATTGTCCATTAAATGTCCTTCGGCGGCCATACAATACAAAGAGTCTCGGGAGCCTTTTATGCGCCAGTGCCTCTTCTGTTCACAGCCTGGATAAGTAATTTTTCCGAGCTTTTAAACCTCGTAGGATGCTACAATGATATGTAATCTCAGGGATCGATTTTTCTGGATACGACTTAGTTTAAACGCGATATATTTGTAAAATTTTAAGTGCATATTTAACCCAGAATATGTGCGATTTTATACTCCAACTGCCATAGCAATATATGTCACGTACCGTTATCAAAGTTACTTCATACGGAACAGCTTTTAGTGTGACGTCTTTACAATACCTCCAATAGTTTTTCTGATCCCTTGACAAACGTAACCACGCGATCGCTTGTCGAATTCAAAGATAAATCTAAATCTATTCTGGGACCGTTTCAAACATACCCAAATATGTAAGAATCGGTCTGTCCAAAAGAGTTAAGTGATTGAACATATCATAGCATTTTATAAAATAGATTTTGTATTTGAGTGGGATGCCATGTTTTATCATAAATGACTGTAAAAATAAATGAAGGTTGTTGTATTTCTAAGTCATCTTATTCTTTAAATTCTATATCAAGCTTCGATCGTAGCTACTGGGCTGAGTCGTTCGTCATCTCATGCATAGGCATGTCTACAATCCCCTTTTATTCGCACCGTTGAGCTTTCATTCACTTGGAAATGTTTACGTTTTTTTTTTATGTTATGCTAAAATTGTTCTCGAGTGCTACCTAGGTATGTAGATCTAGTTCAGTGTTATATCGACGTGGTGAATAATTAATACAATTAATAGGTCAATCAGACGGTGTGAAGTATTACATATAAAAGAACCTAGACTTTGTGTGTTACGCTTTGAAGTCAATAGTTTTACACTTTATTGAAGGTAACGTTTTGACTACACCATAGTTCGTATAATGATGTTTGATAAACAATGTACTACAAGTGTCATAGTCTTCACCAATCTATACTGAAGCAGCATGGTAGAATAAACTACACTACACTTTCTTAGTAATGAGAGGAGACCAGTGACTTGTAATGGGACATAATAGGTCCAAAATGCTATACATTAGAACTGTTAAACATTAGCAGTATTCAATCTCGGTGTGTTACCAACCGGAGGAGACAACCAACCCTTCAGAGATAGTAAATAGAAATTAATTGTAACCCCATGTCAGGCTTACGCTGACGTAGGTAACTTAACTCCGCTATTAGTGGTACGAGGGTTCCTGCTCTAATGGAACTATTGATCGACTAACCTGCGGAAGGTAGTGTACTGTTCCTGTACAACAAAGGTACCTTGAAATTGACTTGAGAGGATCGAGAGTTAGATTATGATCGATTGACGTACGATTAGGGTAGGAGTGACATTACGATTCCATATATCGTAATATCGATAATTCGACAAATACGATATGGTAACAATACGAAACGCTTGATATATTACATAGTCCATTGACTCTTTATGTCTTTTATAAAGTTCGTATGAGACGCATATTGTAGAAACTATCATTTCAGACAGAATCTTTATGTGATGGAGTAATTAATACCCGTAGTATTCGTATATTTGTTTATTAGCCATAGATACGTCCGTGCTAACTTAACGGTCGATGAGTGCAACAAGTGGATTATAACTTTATTTAAATGCCTCTGAAAGTACTGGACACGATAGAAATAAGTAACAGAATAATAGAAAATAGCCCCCATTAGTGTTTAATAATTAAACGCACTACAACCTTGGTAAATATGTAACTGATAATTTGAATATTATTACAGTTAAACTTAACTTTATGTACTTTGCTGAGACGAGAATCTATTCGTGATTTTCCTACTTGTATTGTAAATATTATGACAGGCGAATACAAACTTCGCCTACGTCTCCGCGAACGAAACAAGTTTTCAATATAAAACTGTAGGAAAACACGTAGATCGCGAGTTTGTTTTGGGGTTACCCGAACATTTTGTGTAGGTCATAAAAATTCGTGGCGGACGAACGGTGATGCACTTTCCAAATTTATCAGGGTCGCAGTTATGTCACGGGATGCACGGTCTAAAATTACCGCGGGCCGGGAAACGGCGTGGGTATGGTGTCTTTAGAGAGTCTTCTCTCGAAATATACTTCAGTTTATTATTGTATCTAATTGAGGCGTCGTCCGTTTCCAGATATTTTTGAATTTTGTGCTGTCTTACTGAAGGAATGTTGCTGCTTCTAGTGACGCGTTCTTTGGATCCTTTTGAACGAAACATGCATGTGATTTACGGTTTTGATTTAATGGCCATAGCATGCAAAGTAGGCATATTATTATTGTAAATGTCATTTCTTCGTGTCATTACTCCGCCAACGCTAGACTAGACTACGTCAAGTTTCTGTATTTGACTTTGGTACTCGAACAGCCGTCAAATGCAAAATCTGTGTGATCGTGGTAGGTATCTCAGAGAGCGTTCATTGATCATTTAGTTAGGAAATCCGCGCAAATTACCGATCAGAACAATGTGACATCTGAACCAGACTTGTTGCTATCTTACAAATGTAAAGAAGCTGACTTGCGAAGAAAAAACTTTAACAAACCTATACAAAGACGATGGGATAACTTCGACAATATTATCAAGTAGATACGACATCTAACTACTCTTATATACAACTTGTACTAGGCACATAATTAAGGTTAAATGACCTTTCATTAAAGACAGCAAATGATAAATTACTGTTAATGTCATCGTGATCGCGACGTCAACAGAGAAAGCTTTATAATACTCAGATAAAACCCTTCTACCGTTACCTACGTTAGCTCGCAACAGATTAGTATGACAAGATGTGCTTACCGTTGTCACACTGTTGAGATTCGATAAAAGCTTTTCGAATTTGCGGACCTCTAATGAACAATATATTTATTATCACGGCTTACTGCTGACCTTTGTGAGAAATAAATACTTAGTAATTTTAAAACATGTTATTGTGTGATCGGATAGGACTAAAAAGTCTTAATTATAATTTATTAATCTGGTAAATATTACAACCTAATTTCAATATCCATTTCGTAAAACATTGCGGTATCATTTTCATACTGAAAAGTTTGCTTTTTTAGTGTTATGTGCCTGGATTATCCTAAAGTATTTGAATGGATGTTTAAGTACCCTCTATTCACGTTTGTTCGCGGCCCTAGTTACTGGAAACGATGGATTTCAGATACTTAGGAATACGTAATACCTTAATCTGATAGGACCTATACTGGACGTATCGTGCGACAAATCAGTCACTCTACTATCGATATACTTCAACATTTGGTAGGGTTTGTACAGTCTAATTACTCTCAATCCATACGTGAGTTCAAACGTCTAGGTTCTTAATTGGACGTCGCAAAGTTATTCAAAATCTAATATTAAACTTATTTATCGTCAGTTCACTTTGTCTTACATCTTATGTTCAATTTAATGACGTGTAGCAGGCAGTAGTTCTGTTTTTCTTTTTCAACTATGACGTATTCTGCATTAACAGTTCGTTTATTCGATTGTGTAGATATGTAGTTCCGCTTCTAAAATGATCGAAGATGATTATGAAAATGATCATTAAAATTTCATAGAGAAGCTCTAGCTTTTTGATCATGAAACGAGAACCGACTGCTGTATTTCTGTTGATTTATTACCGCACAGATGTAAGTCGATGATATTGGTTAAAATTAAATGTGTAAATTTTTTGCCATCATAAAAATTTTTGACTTAATTTATTTGTCATGCATAAAGGATAATGTTAGACGGGGTAATTTTAGTTGATGTTTGTAAAGAAGAGAAAGAAGAAGAAATAAAGAAAAATATATAAATGTACGAGAGCACAAGTTGAACACGTTACAATACAACAAATACCAACCTAGTTGCAAGTCTCTATCAGGCTAGGGCCGGTTGTATTAGTATACAACTACATCAGAAACTTGCAAAAGTCCAAGATAGGATTTAGTTTCTTCCATAAAGAAAATCGCATTTCAGATTCTTGGTAGTGGATTTAAAAGTAAAATTATTCACCGCAAGCAGGAACTTGTGGGGAGGGAAGTTTGCGTAATTTGAACGAATGGGGTAAAGTGTCTCTGCTTCTCTGTCGGTCGTCGGTTTTAAACGGCGATATTTAAGTGTTTTCACTTGTTAAAATGTGTGTGGCTTTATTATATGTTTTATTAAGTTTGTCCATAAATGTACTGTAATCCGTCTGTACGAAATTATTATTGTAATGTTGTTTAGAGACAGAGTTTCTCATACCACGAATCTCTCATGGAATTAATAAAATGATCTTAGCATTGGTATTGGTATATCCTACTAATGTTTTCTTAGTACGTTTATTACTTTTGAAGCTTTGAATCTAGTAAATATGATCTTAAATTTTAATAGATTTGACCATGCGTAATTTTTTATTCCTCGTTAACAGATTCCATATTATAATGTGCCGAATGGGCACTTTAAAAGAACGATCATTTATAAATATAATTTGAACAATTTATGTTACTTGTTAATGAAACCATATTTATACAATTATTTTTTGGAAATTTGCTAGTATGTCAGGTAATGAGAGTCCTTAAGCTCTTACTATTAAAACCGAGTCGCTATTGTCTGACAATATAATGTAATTTGTGTGACATGTTCAGAAATATTAGTATAAGTAGGGCTGTCATTCTACCGAGGCTCCCTGGATTTGTCCTAGCTTAGAATTCATCCGGGGGACCTCTAGTCAGGATCTTCAGGATGTCTAGGATTGCCGGTCAGTTGAAATAAAAGCGACAAATTAAAACAAATCTGAGTTATAACTAAGGATTCTAGGGGCACTGACCCTAGCTGGGACTGACGACTTCGTACTTGGCGAAACTATAAAAATTCCAATTTTTTTTCGAAACTACGATATATTATTTTAGCAAACCTCTATGGAAATGCTATGATGCTCACATGCTATAGCTCACATGGGGTTAGCGAATTTTTTTTTAGACGTCAATTTGTAATTTGGTAGCCCTGAGTATTAGGGATATAGACAGGTTTGCTGAGATTAGGGCTGGAAGTCTAGACAGGGTAATGGGTTTTGGCCGTGGAAAATTGTTATATCCTCAAGTTATCCACCCTAAACACGTTGATTGGTTGGCACACAAGATTAGTTTGCAAGGCGTAGGGAGTATTAAGTAATATTAGTGACTTTATTATCTACTAACTAATAAGACTCAATAAGACTTTTGATATTAAACTCAATACATGTTTAATTGTTTATGTTGGATAATGTTTTGGTGTGTATTTACAAGACAAACAATTTTCATTATTTAATTAAAGTTGTACTCTTACAACTGTTTCCTATAAGAAGTTCTTTTTTCTACAATCAAATAGTTTCGGTATGGTTTTCAAACTTGTTGAAACATGTCTGGGTGGAATGCCTGAAATTCACGATTGCCTATTAATAGTGCTAAATCTATTTTTACCGGAGAATCGCGTGCAAGATTCAGGTACGATATTACACTAAGGTATTTGTGTTCCAAACTTGACTGAAGGTCGTGGGTGGTCGTATTAAGGTGCGATTTCGTTGAACGCGGCTAGCGACAGACATCTGCGTCTAAGCTATTAACGTCGTATTACATTGATTGATTGACCCTTTATCTTAGTTTTAGTTTTGTATTAAATCAAACTTTGACATCTGCATATTTAAAATATTTAAGTATAGGGTTACACTTACGGTTCAACTTTCGGCCTCTGTTAAAATAATGCACGCACGTACAAGTTTGCGATTTTGGCATAGTTAAAGTTGTCAAGTAGAAGAAGTGCAGGAAGTCAAAAATTGTTAAAATGTTTGCTTAAAATAAGTGTTAGGGATACTTTTATTTTTGGGAATAAAACAATTGATACGTTGACACCTATTAGCCAGAAATATCGATTGCGTCTATAGTCTATGGTTTGACATGGGTTATAATCAAATTTCGATTACAGAACGAATACTCTAACACGAAATATTGGGTCATGAGTATAAAGTTTGATCAATACATTCCAGCAATAACTTTACTTCGTTTGATTACAAATGTGACAAGTTAACAAGTTCACTGCGTACTAAATAAATCTTGAAATGAAATTGGAATTCGCCAACGTTGTTCTTCATAATATATGTCAGCATAGTTGGACCAGAAGTCCGTGACAGGTTCGTGCTACCGAAACTGGTCGGGTCCTTTAACGTAACCTGCACACGGTGTTGCTAAACACATGTCACATAATAAAGTATTTCTTAATGTGTCATTAATGTTGACGAACAAGTCTGTGACCGCGTGAGTATAGACTGCTTACAGGAGATTGTATAACGTCACTGTATAACAGTTTTTAAATGATTTTTCCTGTTGAGAAATTGGGTTATCTGTTTTTTACTCGATTAATTCAGAAGAGTAATGCTTATCGAGAGTATTTGTGTACGGATGAATGTGTGTATGTATGTGCGTATGTATGTATATGCACGCTCTATATCCCAAACGGTTATCGATTTCAGCGTAAGGTTTGTCTCCATTGCGAGAGTAACAAAGAATATAATAATATCTACTTTTTAGTATGGAACTCCCAAGCTTTAAAAATATATATGTATAATACCAGGTTTTTCGTTTCTCTATTAATTATTGTTTACTCAAGGGACTTGATTTTAATACAAGTTTTTAATTAAATTTTACATACATGTTTAACTTTTTGATTAAATAAGTAAATTATACGGTTTGTTTTCTAAGCTGTTTTAATCATGAAGAAAGGCTAATTACCCATTTAGTGTTTAGTGGTTAGAAGCTTAAGAGAAAGTACTAAGGATGTCACTTGAATTAATTGCCAAGTCTTTTTATGGTAGACTTCAAGAAAAAGTATCCGTTTCACTTTAGATATACACGTGCATGGATTTTAGTAGGAAATTAAACATGATAACATGTCAAATTAATGTCGTGAATGCCATATCACAGAATTAATCCGAGGCATTTCGCATGGTAAAAAATATGAATACCGACTTCAATAACATTACAGAGATTACCGATTTTAAAACCCGGCATAAAGATACTTTTTTTTAAATCTCCTTTAGTTTAAAAAGAAGCGCACGTAAGGACAAGGAATATTCAGATGTTTTTTTTATAAGTATCGAAACTTAAGTATTAAGTAAAGTAAGCCGGTCCCATACTCTTTATTCGCATTCAATGCTAATTTGTACTTTTGGAGGTTTTTGACCTAACAATTACATTCGTACTGGAGATTTTTCTTAAAACAACCATCCATATAAGACTCGAAGGACCAAAAAGGATGCGCCACCAGAAATTAACCCATTGCGTAACGGAATATACAATACTCTACAGCGTTTATACGGTTATTTAAGTTTTTATACTGGGAATTTTGGTCATTACTTTTTAACGTTATTTCAGAACGTGTTAATCAAAAGCTACCCACCGGAATTTCATACGTTTTTACCAATCGACTTTGTTTTATGAAGAAGCAATACATAATCACCAAGGGGAAGTGGGGAAGCATACTTAAGTAGTTATTGTAAGTAAATGCGTGTAAATTGTACAAAACTTATTTTTGCTGATGAGTAATTAAAGTTTTACCTGTTGAATTTATTTTGCGATAATGTAATGTACTACATGCGGTTGCAGAAATACCTCGTGTACCATATGTACCTATTTCACATTCTCAATATTTAAAACACACATTGTAAACAATATGTAGATTCGCTATACTTGTTTATTGCGTTTATAAAAGAGAATAATAAGTCGATAGCATCGCGAATTTATGGTCCTGTTGTCACCCTGCAACTGAATATGTATTGAGTTCGTATGACGAGCTCTGTTTACGGGCGTTTTCCTCAATAACTGTGTCGACGTGAAGCACCCAATATCGTTTATGTGGGTGTGGGGACATGTTGTGTTATTGTTTTATTATTTTACTAACGCAAGAGTAGATCGGATAAATGTTCCTGTTTCTACAACATGTTATTGTTAGATCGGCTTATAAATTGAGATATTTTTAATTATATGAATACCGGGCCTCGTCTCTAATTTTAGTCTAATTATGAGCATTTAAAAAATTTTGTACTGAAAGGTCTGAAAACACTTTTTTATGGAGATTATGGGAAGAGGAAATCTAGTTGTTTCGATAAAAAAAAAGGCAGTCTAAATTTGGGCTGTCTATATTATATCCGTTATAGACTTTGCTGTATTAAATTTAAAAATATGTATTATTAAATATCAATATTTCTTGCTATGGTGACGTCAGAGCAAGAGTTTTCCGCTGGTGTCACGTGGATGAAAGTGTAGACTATAACAAATTAATGCAAATTAATTGTGGCAGGTGTTTTTGTTAGTAACATATTGACATCTTTTATTTCATTTCTGCTGTATTATTTTTATTGTTAATCTTATTGTAAGGTAATACTAAGACGATTATTATTTTCCCTTTGTTTTCAAGTCACAATGAAAAGTCGAATGAAAGCTTACTAACTTACAAAGGTTATTCACCCTTATAGGTATCAACATAAGTATTGAACAGTTAGGTCATATTGATTTCTTTCCCAGGTTATCGCTGTACAGTTTAATCGCATCGAATCACATACCCAAGCTGGATTCGCACGCTGTTCTCGTACTCGAACTTTGAAGTCTGCAAAAAGTCACATGAGCCTGTACAAGCCATGTATGGCGCAGAGAGAGTTGACAGGGAGGTTCACCGGTTTATTTTCACGGTAAAAATGCCCGTGACACTTTCTACGCGTTGATTGAAATATGATTGCTTCTTGATTTGATGGGATTATGTTGACGGCTTATTAGCTTTGACAGGTGTATATGAAATGGTTTTCGTCCCAAATTAATTATGATTATGAAGGCTGTTAGCAATGTAAGGCAAGTTTTTGATGTCAGACCAAGTCAGATTTTGATTGGACTCTGTGATGTAATTATGTAATGGCTTCCGTTTTTTAATGGATGGATTGAGGGATGTTCTGGAAATTCATCATCATAAAACGTCATCTAAATCACTAATAACCTAACAGGTCTCGTTGCGGCTAACGTTATGGTAATACTCGTACCTACTACCTATACTTGCTCGACGCTTCCAAAGGGTTCCATTTCAACTTCGAGGTCGCGGGAGTTTTAATTAAAACAGCATAAACGAAGGCTTGGGATTGAGCGGCGATTTCAAATTAGAAATTCAGTACCCGGGATTGGTATCGTATATGACAGAATTCAAATGAGATCGTTCTACTCAACCTCTAACTTTTTGTATACAAAACCTCCAAACCAAAAAAATAGTTTAAGATATTTTTAGGCTTTAACATACACTTTCCACCAAGTGAACAGAATTCCCTTAGACTTGAGAATAGGTGAAGCAAAAGAATATTCTCTGATCTGCGAAAAATTGAGAAGCCGAAAAAAATTCACGTCACGACGACAAAGAAACAGCGAACCATTTCACCTAAATCAATTCACCAGTTAAATTACACGGAGATATACGAATTACGAAGAACTTCTGCGTTACCTCAAATGTGCGCTTACATTTTAATGTACATTGAGCGTGAAATGTGGTAGATCGTTAAGCGTCATTATGTTGTAATCCTGTACTGTCGAATGTCTTCATCGCGGTATTCTTGTTAAAAGGCGCCTCGATTTTATCGGCTGTTATTGTTATCGACTACGACACGACTTAGTGCGGTTTCAGACTAGCGTATTTTTCTGCGTGTATACGGTCGTTTCAGCATACGCGCTTTAAAAAGCCGGACGCGCGTGAAAGTCATATTTCGGCGTATTTGCTCGAATCGGTAATGGCGTTCTGTCAGTGTCAACATTGATACGAGCTCAGAAGCGCGTCAACGCTCGTACAAATTGCGCGTGTGTCAAAAGGTTCGCCTATACGGGCCTACATACTCTTCCAGAGACGAGCTAAAAAGCGCGTAAAAAACACTTGTCTAAAACCGCTCTTATGATGACAACGATATTTTGAATCAGGCAGTTGTTAGAGATTGATATAAATGTACCGAATATTAATCAGTTTGTCATTTAACTAGATCCATCAGAGATCAAAGCTACAGACGTCTTCGGGGACATCACCCAACTCACAGTAGGAACTTGTGACATGAATATATTACGCATTCCGGAGATTTGACGTCACGCTTGTTGACTATCTCGCACGCGACTTGTTAAAATGTAATTTATTTTACAGAATCACCTCAGTTTATTTTCATTTATCAAAATTATAATATTGGTTTGCAATTGGTAATTGAGCAGTAATTAACTATTAAGTTTATTGATATCAGAATATTACACTAAAATGGTTAGTTAATACTAACTATAGTAGAGCCATTACAAACATACAAACTACGTCATATGGACAGAATATAGTCATAGACTTTATACGTTATAGCATGTGGGCAATAGTGCTACCTAGACCTAGCGAAGCGATGACACATACATTGCTTAGTACACAATATGTATAACATACGTCGGGAGTCATGTCAATAAAACGTAGACTATTGGATCTTCACTGGCTGGTCATTACAAATTGACAAGCGTCGTAGTCGTGTAGTCGAAAAGTGTGCGCGCACAATGTACGCACAGCATTAATAAAACGCTCCTCGGTCGTAATGTGCGGAGGACATTAATCAAATTCCGTTGCGTTGCCGCCACTGAATTATACGACACGGACAGAGTTGGTTGTACAAGGTTAAGGACGGTTGCTTCTTATCTTAGGTGCTTTGGGGCCGTTCAAGTATTACGTAAGCTTTATAGAGGGGTGGGGGTCTTTCCTTTGCTTATTTTTGATGACACGAGGGGAGGGCGGTTCTAGGTGGTGGTATGTCAGCAGTAGTTGTTTACGATTTTACTTATATGGCAAACACAATAAACAAAAAAAAAAAACATTTCTTACAGTGGAAGGTTTGGTTGGAGTTAATCCTGCGAAACTTTCTTCGTTACAGTGATTACTAACTGATTCAGTCCAAATATGTTAGTGGGAAAAGCTATGTAGCTACCGACCGTTCTCAATATTCTATTGTCGCTTACTCCTTAGTATATTGTCCAGTAATTGATAAAAAGTTATAGGTATAGTTAATTCTAGGACTAGGAGTTTGTTCAAAAGCGGGATAAATACATAGGTTATTAAAATCACCACAAATGAAAGGGCGACGTTTCATTTGCTCTATTTAGATGCCTCGGTACTTTGAAATTTTCTTTTATTTACGTGAATTGAATTCAAATGTATTATTGCGACATAAGTTTGGGACTGTGGAAATAATATTATTCGTAAGTAAAGTGACTGTTTGTTGAACTGTCTGGAGATTGTAATGGAAATGAGTGTCGTTCGATTTCCCCCGGGACTGGAGCAATGTAGGTTAATGGGAAAACTGAAAAGTATTTTACTGTTTTTTTTTTATTAGTGCTCAGTTGCACACGTGACTTAGATTTATGTGGGCTGTGCTCACAATAAATTAAGATGGGAAGTAATACGGCATTTAGGGATAAGCTGTTAAGGCACGTATAAGGTATATTTTTTTATGCTTTAGCCTATTGATGTATCTTTAAGGGATGAAAATGACACCTGATTCGTTCTGATATAAAAAAAATTAGAGCGTACTCAATGCTTAAATAAAATCAGTTACTTGATTTAAGTAAAGCATGGTGAATTGAGGCAGATACACGTTGGTTTAATAATAAATATTATTACAACGTCAACGCGATACGAGCACAATGACTGTCACCTGCGTTGATTGTACACACGTTGATGGAAAGAAAGTCTCATGGGAGTACATTATTATGATTATAATTAGCACCGTCAATGCGTAATGTATACAGATATTATTATTATGGCCTGAAGAAATTACAAAAGCCATAATCTGACTGCTTCGTGCAGTTGTTGTCGACAGCCTAAAGACTGACGACAGACTGTAGGAACCCACTGCTTCAAACTTGAAGCAGTCCGTCTATGACCAGAGTAGTAATAACCACTTTTAAGTATAACTTTAAACGTTTGCACCGTGACAGGCGACGCGGCATTACATAATGCGATAATAATTTCAATAATGTGTTCTAAAATTAACGCCTGACCTTCGATAACGAAAATTGTAACGAGCTTTTAAAGTAATTAATTTCCGTGACGTCAGTAATTAAATGACTTTAAACAAGACCTTTCGTAGTTATATTCCATGGTGTGTTTGATGAAAAATATGTATTTTTGTCCCAGAAATTATAAGCTAGTATTTGGCAAAGGCAACCCTAGTTCCAATTCAAACGATAACATAAGTCCAGTTGCATTATGAGTGGGTATGCAAATACTCGTAGTTCGCAGCGACGCGACCCGGATGGATGAGATTTGGCACAGCTTGGAGCCGCTTCGAGGGTTCCCATTGTAAACATGCAAATGAACGGGGATGTTGGAATTTCCACGAATACACCGCAAAGAAATAACAATTCCTATCCTGTTTGCTAGGTCGGTATGAATAACTAAAATTTGTTGCATCTAATTGGTATTTTTAGTCACCCAGTACATGTATCGGGTAGGAGGTACCTAATGTTATTATGTAAAAATTACACCTAAATTTTTTAGTTTCAAAATATTGCTGCATTTTAAATTTCTTCCAAATAAAATAAATAGGGTTTTATCGACAACAACGGATCATCAACGTAAGTTTTAACCCCTCTCTCTGGTTCTGAAAGTAGGATATAATAAAGACAAGATTACAGGAACAAAGGCTAACGATATGTGAACGGCTCGTTGTAATTCTATTTATAAGCCTCCCACACTGATCAGGAATTCTAATTTAAGTAACCCGGGTAACTTTGTGTATGGATTGGATAGGAAGAGCTCACGCTCTATCCAATATCGTTAAATCGAAATCCTTTTAAAAACTATACGAAGTACTTATTTTGTTTGTCAATATAGCCTGTAATTTGACTTATTGAGAATGCTTTTAGCGTCAAGTCCGCTTTTTGTATCTGGTATTATGTAGATAAAATAGTTATTTACATTGCATCTGCGCACATCACACCACGTCACATCGGGCTTGAACTTTGACTCCGCTCGTAGAATTAATTAAAGATAATAAATGTTATAATGGTCGATATAAAGCAGTTGTTTCTCACACAGGTGCGGCCATTAGTTGACGTTGACTAGAAGTGCATCACACGAACGCATTAGTGTCAATGCCTCAGTATGTTTTCCTTGAGATGATGTATTTACCTATGTTAGTTGAGTTGAAGACTGAGTTTGCCTATTTTGATGACGGCTATGATAAAAAAACGATTTTAAATAATCGCTTCTTTGATGACAGTTCAAATTATATGTATTTTATATAGTTACACAGCAACATTAAATAATGTGTCTGGTAATGATTGCTAGCTATGTTTGAGCTTGTCTATTTCATGAACAATTTCTTATGGTATGTGGATAGATATGATTCAGAAAAGCCGATCCAATTTATCCTTTTGTTAAAGGAATACCTTCCCAAAAATATGTATAACGGTTCATGTAAGATGATATTATTATGTCCAATTTGTATTAAAGGTGTAGTAGCTCTGCTTCATTCAATATATTAGGGTTGGAAAAAGGGATGCTTCGTCTGACCCTGAATGTAATGAATAGGATCGATTGATGATTAAGTTGTTTAAGAAAATATAGGTCTTGCCTCGATAGTCTAGTCTAGAAACTTGGTTTAGAAGTTATACGGAAGATTTAACGAATTCCACGAATGACGTTAACATTTAGGATTGCTAGTTTCAAATTAGTATAAAACTAATTAAACCGTAAAACGTGCGGAGATTTCTGAATTATGAGAGATTGTGATGCTGGCTTATCTGCCTGACTTAAAATTATATTGAAATAATGAGTTTACTAATCTTACTCATTATTGTTATAGTTTTTAAATTATTACCATTGAGGGTAATTCTCATTTATTAATTTTCAGAATATCAACTAGACTTAGACAAGTAATTCAAAACGGCATTTTCCACGGATTTATATAGACTATATTAGATTTTATCTTCGCAGCATTGAAACAAAAACAAAAAACGCCTATTAATTATTGCTGCAGTTGCTGCAAGCGTCTGCCAGTACAAAACAAATGTGAAAGTACTAGGCGTACATAATAACAGTAAATCAATTTGAAATGTAACCGGCACGATGAGTCATGCCCATACGGTCAAGTTCACGCCCATGCGCCACATTACGAAGAACGCTTACATTTCGCATACTTAATATATTGAATTTTATTACCTAATATACAGCAGAGCGTATCTATTCTGTGGTACGAATGTACGTTAACGACGAGCTAGTGAGGAAGTTTCTGAGTAAAAATGTACGCTAAATGTAATTAGGTAGATGATGTTAGGGTTAGCTGACAAGGTATCTCGTAACCGCAGATTAGATTTGATTGTGATACTATTTATGACTATGTATTTGCCGAGGGTTGAATTGAATTTGCTAGTAACTGACCTCAAGACTGAGACAATTGAAGGATAACTAGCTTCATGGACAAATCAACAGCCGTTTTAACCAGTAACTGGAGTATGTTTAAGGAAATACCTGATGAAATGCCGGCATATAAATAAATGTAAAATGCCTTGTATTTTTTGTATTACAAAAACAACAGCATGACCGCAAAACTCGACCGCATTACATAAAGTACAGCACAGTCGCAATACTTACGGCGAGATTGCGTAAACGCAACAATTATGATTATCTTGTATGTGTGTACTGAGAAACTAGACTGCAAGAGTTCTTTAGGGAGCACTGAGAAGGAATATTAGTTTATAAAAGTTTGAACGAGTAAGGCATTTGAGTCACAACGATGCGTTTCATGGTTTGGCTAGCCATTAATAACTTTTTTGACAAAATAAAAAGGGCTCCTTTCCTAATTTTTCCAATTCCTTTTTAAGCCTTTTTCGTCTTGGGTGTAAGATCAGATATTTTTCAAGTAATAAAATAACAAATTTTATTATAATGGTGAAAATTTTTTTTTCCATATATTAGAGTGTGTGTGAGAGTGAGAGAGATTTATATTGTTAAATTTTGATGTTCGTTAAATGAGCTATTAGTTCCGAAGATAAAGTAAATAATTAAATATGAATTTGTTTATGTTCTCTTCTGCTATTATAACTTTGGTTCAGGTTAAAATATCAGTTTCCAGTTGTCACTCAAAGTTTCATCATTCAGCGTTTTGATGTTTAACTAAGTATAATTGGAGAAGTTTCCGCGTAATTTATTAATTATGTCTTCTAACTCGTCTCAAGTTGTTGATGTATGTCGTAGATTATACAATATTATGTTACATAAATTCGTCTTTAAGTTTGATCCTCTGACTCATTCCTAACAATATTTTAATGTAGATTTTCCTGAAACATAAGTAGGTAACCTGTCCGCGCTGCACTCTTTTTGAAACAATATTTATCCGCACTCATTCAATTCGCAAATAATATTGGAGATTTGTTCTTCAAAGCAATATTTATATATACCATGTTTATGTGTTGCTGTCAATGTTAATCTATACTTAATAATTCTCGCACTTCAGATTATTCGTATTCTGTAGATTATGCATGGTCACGTGTATCGTTAATTCGAAATTCGATTCGTTGAAAAAACATTATTTTCGATTAAGAAAACTTGTCGGAACGTATTGATTTCGTATAACGTATTAATAAAATCGCGTCAACCCTCTTCAGTGGATGTTTTCCGTCACGGGTGAACGAGCCAGCGGGTTAGGGGCAGTGAATAACATCCCCATTTCTACTGACGTCATTCTATTTTACCTTTTGATATATCTAATGGGCATACAATTGATTGGTAGTGAAAAAGGCCACAGTTTAGGTTCCTTGTCAGCGTTTGAATTACATTCGGAAGTTTGTGCGAGTTCGGTTATTCAATTTCCTGTTTAGATGACTCGTTTCGATTTTGTTTACCGGTTCTGTATTAGTTCTTAGCCTAATTTAATTTGTATTTTTTTTATCTTTCTCCGTAATCTGTTCAAAATATGCATGGATAGGGAAATTTGGGTTTATTAAAAATCCTTTGATTCAGTTTCGTTTGTATTTCAAGGTTTGTTGTAGAATAGAGATACATACCACTATAAATATTGTATTTACACAGGGATAAACATTCGGAAAGAAATATCGCAATCGTGGGAGAATTAGCATCAAAATCAATTGCGTTGATAAAAATAAACTAAGTGAAGAAGACGAAAGAAAAATCGACTACGTTTTAAATTATTCATACAAACAGTAGAATGCATTCTTTATCATCCGTACCGATGTTTTCAAATGAAACTGATTCGTTTTCAAACGTTCTTATTTCAAACCCACTGAAACGTATTTATACTATTTATGTTGTTGATGGACTCGTCGATTCGCCGGCTCACAAGGAGTGCAAAAACCGACAAAAGCATACAGAAACGTCGACATCGAGCATTACGTAATCGGACATGGCTGTCCATATCGGATGACTGTTCGGGTCACAGCACTACGGTAAACTTTTTTTTTCCGAGTCGCCGTCGACGTGGCACATCGCCAACGGCCAGAGTCGTATGCAAGCCGTCGTCGGACGAAGACGAGCGATCGGCAACGCCAATGTCATTAGTCTTCCGGTCGGCGTATATTTAGACGACACCTGTATTGTTTAATAAATGATGCCTAATTGCCACTCGTGAGGAAAGAAATTTACTGCCGTGAATTATTTATTGTTCCGTTGTCAGTAGCTCGATGGCAAAGACGATGCTTAAGAAATTGTCTTCTAGTGTATTTTTGTTTACTCCTACGTGTAGAAATACTTATGTGATTGACTCCAAAAGGACTTTGATTTGAGTTGGTTCAATACATGATCTACGATGACTGTCGAAGTGTCGACTAAAGCTAGACTAGTTTTAATTGAAAATCTGAAAGAATTTAGTTACACACTCTAATAACAGACGCTTGATAAGCAAACATCGGATAGGCGTACCGATAATGAGAATTGGGCGTTCGAACAATTGACTGGGTTACTCACCCGTGGCGGCACACGTTCGACGCTTCCGCAGTGACGTCAGTGCGGGCGCCCGCGCATCTTTGAAATCATTTGTTTGACACTGAATTTGTGGGTACTGGCAACCCTTTTAAAATTTTAAAAACAAATCAATTAAATTGAGACTTACAATATGTGCAACTGTCTTTCTGTAAGATTTTGACGTGACAGACGAGCCAATTAGTAATTATTTACTATCAGCCATGGAAGTTAGCCACGTCATACTTAAAATAATACCTACGTTCTTTCATTAAAGTAAATTATTCACAAGAGAAAGAGATTCGGAACTCATTACACTTGTAATATATCTGTACTAGCTTTCCGCCCGCGGCTTCGCCCGCGTGAAATTCGCTTATATCGCGAAAACGATAAAAAGTATCCTATGTCCTTTCCCAAGTTCAGTTCTATCTTCATACCGAATTTCAGTAAAATCGGTCCTGTGGTTTAGGCTTGAAAGCGTAGCAGACAGAGTTACTTTCGCATTTATAATATTAGTAAGGATTAGATAATTTTTTTTTTTTTAATTTATAGATAGGTAACTATCGTTATGAGGTGTCGATAGGACGACAGGTCGCTCGTGACCCGATTACCCCTTTATCGGCGATACTTGGCCACAAGCTTGGCCGACAACGACCACTCAATATTAAGTAGGCAGTTCTTTTAAAGTAGGTCGTACGGTTGCTCCGATGGGTTTCACACTTCAAAAATTATTCTGTGCCCTTTGATGAGGAACGAACGATGAAGGATGCTTTTGTTCCGTCGAGAATGGAGAATACCTTGGGCTTTTAAATTGACCATGTTTAAAAGATATTGGGTTGGAGGATTCTGGGCATTTTTTTGCAGCCAATCTAGCTGTTGAGTTGCCTGTCAAGAATATGTCTTCTTATGTGATTACAAAATTAAGTTATTATGGTGATGAAATTATACAATAAGATGATTATGTGCCTGTTGAATTGCCTATCAAGAATATGTCTTCTTCGGTGATTACATAGTTAAGTATTATAATAATGAAATTATATAACATGACATGTACTGAACTAAATACAACAGTACTCAGATTTTCTATAGAAAGGAATAAATTTTGTAAAATACTGTAGAATATTGTTTGCTGCAGGGAATATAATTAAAAATCAAGCCTCGTTTGGTCGCTTTGCCCAAATATTAAGTTTAAGGTTTAACGATGTAGACATGTTCTACTTTGATCTTAAATATTATAATCTTTTACGTAATATTTCAATCAAAATTTGTGGCACTGAGTTTATTAGTCAAAGTAAATCAATTTGTAGGTTGAACCGCAGTATCTGCCTTGACAGTTTATATTACAATTACACGCGACCTGCCTTGCAGGGTGAATGATCCGTGTATTATGACGTAGGTACACAGAGTTATTGGGTGTCAGCCGTTGTAAGGGTTATCGCACACTTGCACTCGCGAGAAACGCAACGCAGCGTCGCGATTGCAAAATTACAGCCGAGCAGTTTCCTGTGTAATAAGTTGTGTCGTGACGCAATTGTTGTGTTGTCGCTGTAATAAGACAGTCGCGATGTTGTAAACAATAATACGATGTAATTATAATAATCATTCGCGTCTAGTTATTTGCCGTATGTTAACGTCGTTGTTTGGTGTGCTAAGAGTATTAGGTTTAATAAGCTTCGCTATGTAGCTCTAATACAGTCGATCGTGTTGACGTAGGAATGCTTTTTGTAATGAACAAGACGTCAGATTTGCCACCGAAAATTTAATACCCGCGATTGATATTGTATCAGCAGTTGTGGTTCAAAGTAATTTGTTGAATTATTGTACTTGATCTAGTATTGCAGTATAGTTGAAATGTCTTTTAGAAACTCGAGTCCCTACAGCAGATTTGGACAGGCGTGATAACTGCTAAATCCTTTAAAAAAATCTAAATTAAATTAGCAAGCGCTGAACTATATACGTCCCAAATAGTCAAAAGATGATGGTATAATTTTACGCTATAATTATGCAGGTCTCGGTCTACTCAATAATGTACAATATTTTGTGTGTAGGGTATAGTCTATACTATAGACGCACGATTTACGATCAGCTGTGAAATTGGTTTTGTCTGGTTCGTAGGTAGGCTCTATCATCACGCTACGCCTTTGTTGATTGATCACTTGACGAGTTACCCAGTGGCGTAAAATGAACGACACTTGCGTATACATTTA
>LGAG01028595.1:145841-175591 GCA_001278395.1 Lerema accius
CAAGTTAACCAGTGGCGTAAAATGAACGACACTTGCGTGTACGAATTTTAGGGGAACTAAGATTAACTATAATTTAAATTATGGGTCAAAATGAATGGACCTTAAAAAACTACTGTCTGTATCCATTTCCCTTAAAAGACAGTGAAACCTCTTGCACCTTTTTGCAGGAATAAGTATCACGAAGCTGATATTTTAATATTGTAAATAAAGAGTTCGAATCGTTTGAGTAGCGTTTTGAAATTACTTTTTCCATATTAGTCCTCACTCTTTTCACAGTAGTATTTGGTAGTAGTCAAAATTAATTATACCATTTTCAGAACAACCCATCGTGTTTTTCCTGTATTTATTATTTATCATGTAGTTACTGGTCTAGCATGGTAACTCTAGCGGCGACGTAGGGTGTGTGCGGGCAGCCTAAGCGCACTCTTATCGGCGGGTGCGATCACGCGCGCATGTTTTGCATTAGACTGTGAAATTGGACGCGTCTACGTAGTTGCGTCCGCCGCGAACCTATTGTCGCTGTGGCCTTTTAGCCATACGCAAGTACTAATTGATTAATTATTCCGTAACAGAGTAGTTGTTTATGATTTTTCGGTTGTTTATAATACTCGAAAATTTTTTGATTACTAGGAGTATAAAACGACTATTCATAAATATATTTATAATGCTCCGAGTAAAATTACTTGACGCACTCGAAATGGATGAAACTATGCAAGAAGACAAGGGTCACTACTCGTATTAACGATGCTCTTCATATTAGTTAGTAGCAGAACTTGCGAGTTTGCGATGTTAGTGCGGTTTATTGTATTAACGCCGTACAATGATATTATATAGGAGGGAAACTGATATTTATATTGTAGCAACTTTGGCGTGTACACACGAATACGCCAAATAAGGTCTCTTTTTATGAGGGAAAGAGATGGCAAATAATAATCGTAAAGACGAAAAGGACGTGTGCAATATAGAGTGAAACAGTTTTCGTTGCAATCATCCAAATAAATTATCGTATTTGTCAGTTACATTATTCCACGGATTGGAGAAGAACTTAGTAGCGGAGAAACTATATTACATCACCAGCAACCTATGGTATATTCACAAAGAAATGGTTCAGATTGACTGACGTTTCCCTAATGTCCCATTGCTCAGCCCAGAAACATCTAAAAATATATTTGAAACACGCTATTGTATTACAGTTTTATACTAATAGGAGTGATATGTGTGTCATACCAATATTTTAGTTGAGTTACGATCTCTCGTGGGGCTCACTTTAGTGTTAAGTTATAGTTTGTTGCCACTTAGTGAGTTCCGGAACGATGTTATTGTACAGATAAATGTGTTATTGGTTACTTACTTAAACTTCGGCAACTTGGCAGTAAGCTGATAAAAAATAAATGGTAGCAGTTAAGCTATGAAATCAGTATATTAATAGTAGTATTAGTATATTATGCTGTTGTTAGTCGTGGTTACGGTTTGCGATTTACAAACTAAAATTGCTAACGACAAAGAACTTATACCTAGACCGAGAACAGAAATTTAAAATCATCATAAACTTCCTCCTCGCTGTATATCAAACCTAGGGTATGTAATCGTACCCATTGCGCTATACAGGTCGTCAAAAACTTGAATCATGTTCATGTATTTTAAAGTCGTATCACACAGTTAATAAAGTCTATAAAGGTATAAGTTATTATATAGGTAAATAATAATTAATTGATGAAGTTCGGAAACTTGGGTCGTAAAGAGCAAAAGGCGGTATTTATTGTACACACCATTTTATAGATTAAAGTTAAGTATGTATGTACCTTTATCCGTTTGGACGATATTAAATTTTGAATGCAAACTTTATCATTCCGTTCCGTACGTTTCCAGTGATAAATGAATCCAATTATTTCCATCCCGTTTCAACAAAGGATCGTATTTTACATTTGTTGATGCCGATTTTTGATTATTATCTGTAATAAACGTATAGGTGTTATTAATTTACGTTGTGATTCCTTTTGGGCCGTAATAGGCTTACTGTTCGTAATTGATTTTTGGTTAACATCTGCCTCTGACGTAAGTATCAATGACGTCACGTATCGTACGCCATAGGCTGTGTACTATCCTATGTAGTCTCATATTTCCCTTGCGTATATTGTTAAAGGTTTGTGCTTCTTAGTTAACATTAAAAATTCAGCTGAATTTAATTGAATCACTTGGATGTAACGCGTAAATTATAGCCCTATATTGTGTTAAATGTTCACTAAAGGCTACATACAATTCTATGAAACATGAAGTATTCATTTAATATCAGTTCTGTAAACTAAGGTAACTGCGTAAAATAATCGTAAAAGTATCTTTATTTCTAGAATCGTATTCACTATAACCTTAATAAATAATTTATTTTACTGACGATCAACTAGGTCTTTTAATTTATATTTAAAAAACGCATAAATTGTTATCGTTCTTAAGAAAGGTGTTTTAATATTTAAATTAAGGCCATAAAAATACAATCCTTATTGCGTCATTTAAGCTATTTATAATCACGAAGTCCTCACGACGTTCTTCCTACAATAAATACAGTCTCGCTTCCATCCTAGGGCTGAACGAAACCGGTTGGGTAGGTTGCGACAATAATTATATTTCATTCATATAAATGTGCGACTAAACTGGTTTCAATTTTCTAATACGTTCTGTACATCTATACAGCACCAATGAATTCCTTATACGCAGATACGAACCTCGAGTTACCGCTATTCGCCACCAGGCAGCGTTACGTGCCCGCATCAAAAGTTCCGCTACTGAATAATAGATGGCGCTCAAAGGTTTGTTCAGCACGAACCGAGTTTGGTATTGATTTATGCTATCTTCTACTTCAAATAAAATATTGATTATACAAGATACGAATGTTTGCAAACACCTGTAATGTCTCATAAAATATCTAGATATGAACACTGCAACGTTTTATACTTTTGATATTTGTCTCTTGAACCTACTTTCGATATAGTATTTAGATAATATTATTATGTAGTTTTAAAAATGTAAGTATAGGAAGATACGTATTTCATACAGTCTATAATCTGCACCAGGTAATAGTGTAGTGTATTTATCACTATGATGATTAGGCAAAGCAAGTAGCCTTTTTAGAAGTTAATATTACAATAATAAATGTGATGTATGATATAGCCACTGGTAGGCAACTTGTCTAGTTTGCACTGATTACCAGCCAGGTTAAGTGATAATTTACGTGGCTGAAAGAAATACATTTAATACATGGATATAAGTAATAAAAAAGCAATCGTAAAAATTATGAAAGTCACCTACTTAAGTATTAACAGTAACTAATAGCACAAGCTGTATAATTTTAATTAGTACAAAACGTATAATGACACTATAAAAACAAAGCAAGTTTTTCTACTTCCTTATAACATATTATATTCCTACGTTATCTACTCAAGCGACAAAACTTTTTGTGTTATTGTCGCTTTTAAAATAATCGTTGGAATTGTAAGCAAACGCGTATGCAGCATGCAATAACTGTCAAAAGTTAGTCATGCTTCGCAAGGTCGCCGTGCAAGTTGTACGACGCCCGCGCCGCGCCGATCACAATTTAAAACTGCTTTAGAACAGACAGAATTTAGGTACAATCGGAACTGATAAATATTGCAGTGATAGAACACGATGAATTTAATATTTGGCATCACAAAATATTTTTAGTGATAATTTTTGGAATACTTTAGCCCTGAGAGCGAGGAGCATGATATAATAAACTCTCATATCTGCACGCTAGGATTTCTCGTGTTACGAATAGCATAGACATGAATTAATGATCCCAGGTATTACGGGGTAACAAATGTTGATATGACACCTAATGAAAAATAACCCTTAATGCTTGAGATATTTCCTTCGTCCCTTTTGTATATGAATGGGCTACGTAAAATGTACCAAAAGGTATTTGTAGAGAATATGACGGTCATCATAATTCTCGATCTCGATCATTCGAGGAAGTACCTTCACAATTTCAAATAACACGTTTACTGATTTTACTCTTCGCTAAAATATAAAGGCCTATTTTTAAATAGGTACTTATTATGATCAACACTTAGAACACAAATCTTTTTGTTGAGTGACCCAAAAGTATCAAGAACATTGTAAATAACAACGAACAAGCGAAGTAGCTAGCTACTCTCAACCGCGAGCAACTTGTAAGCCTAAATTGTCGCCCAGTGAAGGTCACATTGCGAATTGCGCGATCATCCACTCGGATCATGTGTCCAGGGCCGCGGTCGTTCGGACCTTAGACGTAGTTGGTCACTCCTTGCCACTGTCAGCGGCCATCTTGTCGGCACCGGCAATTGGATGATTGCGAGGGGTCGCCGTGAGGATCGTGTCAAGGTGACATATCGATACTTACTGATGAATGGAAGATGCTTGTGTATAACGATGACGGAGTTGGATTGTGAGAAAAGTGGTCGCGAAAATTAAAATGTGTGGGTTCGCTGAGTTTAGCTATGCGATAAGAGATGGCGCTACGGTCGGTATCCCTGAATCGTCTAAGGGCGTTCTACGAAGTTAATAATATTATGATAAGATTAGACCATGTGAAGACAAATAATAATTTGCTATTTAAAAAAAATAGCATTAACACAATAGGTGCATGCAGCATACTTAAATAAAAGTTTTACTTTAAAAGTCTCCACATATATCTAAGATACTACCGCACTTTTGAAGTATTTTGACTAATAACCACCAATAAGGAGGAATCTTCGTTATCGAGGAAGACTGTTTGAGATCAAAAACGTGAACATAAAATTCATCGCTTTGCGTGCGCTAAGTAGTTCTCTTCGTAAAATTAAATTTAATTGCCTAGAAGCACCGACAGTTTCGTTATTCACTGGTCTTATTAACAGACGTCAAAGTGCGGTCGACAGTTCAGTGGGAGGCTGTCAAGGATGCCGAGTTCCCCATCGATGCAATATGATTAAATCGGCCATTCAACCAGCCAAGTGATTGTTCTGCGGTTTATACATCTATATTAATATTATAAAGCTGAAGAGTTTTTTTGTTTGTTTGTTTGTTTGTTTGAACGCGCTAATCTCAAGAACTACTGGACCGATTTGAAAAATTCTTTTAGTGTTAGATAGTCCATTTATCGAGGAAACTTATAGGCTATATAACACCACGCTAGGATGAATAGGAGAGGAGCAGCAAAATAAAATATTCCAGAAACGGGAAAATTACGCGCGCGGAGCCGCCGGCGACTTCTAGTTTTCTAATAAAGCCGCCCTTAAATCAAGATTAATATTGGTGAACACGTCATGTCCAACGTGAGGTTTTCGGATGGTATAAAACCTGTCGATATATGTTTTAGCTTAAAACTATTCTACAAACCGCACTGGAGAAACGTGGTGACATAAAACTTCCTTAGTTATAATTACCTTATAATATTTATTCATCGTATTGTCCGGATATGTTAACTAACTAATACTTAAATAATACATCAGTTTTTTTCTCATTTCTCTATGGTCAATAAATCATTCGCGGAGTTGTTTGAAAGATAAAAACGATTGTGATTAAATGTTTTCCTTGGGTGCAGCACGTGTTAGTGAAATATTGATGAATGAGCCAAACTCTCGAGTGACTAATGAAACACGGTATACTGTTTTGTAGGATTATTTTTGTACCTACACACTACAGATATTCGTGATTTGTTGGATTATTTTATTCCGCTATTTTTAGGATTACGTTTACGCAACGTTGTGAAATGAAAAGTATCTTTAAACTTCACACTTGTCTATCGATAGATTCATTCAATGAATGTTATTCATACTTAAAATACATTTAGATTTGTTAATAGGTTCGTAACAGTAATTAATACCATTATTAAGTTCACACGGAATTGGTTTGGTAACAGCTCAAATGGCAACGAAGGTTACCCGTCCAATCTTATAAAATTTGATCAGTTTAATTTGTCCGTCAATGTGTCCGTTGGCGTTTACATGCAATTCTAATTTGTTTCTCAGTTAAGTGCATGTTCGCCTGATAATTTGACGTGATACGTAATCACGTTTGTTAATCAACGATCATGATTTACGAGTACTGCATGGAATATAAATTTATTTTAATACCGGGCCCCGGTCGTGTTTGAAGTTTGTGTTGTTAGATTGCTTTTGATAAAATATTGTACGCGGAATTAGCAAATTACTTTATCTGATGTGGGGTGTACAAAGAGACCAGGGTAATTATGTCGCAGGGTAATGATGAAAAAGGAACTTTAATAAAGTCTCAAAGGGAAACCGTCAAAAATCCATAAAAATAAACTTAAACTTCGTATAAATAATTATAAGGTTGAATCAGATTATGTTATATCATTTGAGTAAATATTGTATCATGTATCCAAAAAGTGAGTCAGGGTTTGGGGAGTGCCTAGATTAAGTTAGTCTCACTGGGGGCTGGATAATTAGGTCACAAATAAATGTTTGCTCTCGAATTTTCGTTTGGAAGTTATAATTGTGTGCTACTAAAGTTGTTTCCATGTCACAACTTCTGTGGCGATGTAAACTGTAGGTGTTTATTTCTTTATTTGAATTTGCATGGTTCTTTAATATTTATAAAAAGAAACTGTGCTAGCAGGTAGAAGCGGACCTTGTAACGTAAGTGAATAAGTGACGTCAAATATTCCTTTTCAGACGTTTTTTTATGTAATAGCTTTAGCAATCGAGTTTGCAGTGCCACCATTCGCTGCCGCCCGTAGAGATGACAATCTTCGAATAGGAAAGGGATATAAATAGGGCTGTTAGTCGGTTAGCAAGTCCTGTTAGTGTTTTATGTTAAAGAAAATATTATTAGTTATTATAAGGGACTGTGGAACTTGAGACTATTAGTCATGTACTCTTGGCAGAAGGATCGTGGGAGCTGATAATGAGGGGCAGTTCCTGTCCTTTAAGGATGTTACTGTGTGAGCTGTAGTCCTCCACTTTTACTTAACACTAGACGACCTTGGTTTTTGTTGCCTCTTTTATAAGGCCTCTTAGTGTAGGTGACGATTAACATTTTGACCACTAAACTTCGCCTTAACCGTTCGTACGGTGCATGAACATTTTGAACAAGCCACGCGATAATCAGTGGCCGCTCACGCCCGGCTGGTGCCGATTACAAAATTACAACGAGTCAACGACATCCGATACTATCGGATAAAATTATTTATTTCGTTACATTTCTTGCGTTACATACGTAGTTTGCGCGTCTATTTGGGTAGTCTTGTTGATCCGTCTTAATTAATCAGGCGATTGATGTTGTACAAGCGTTATAGAACCTAATTGACAATATTGTGTAACCTTATCGAGTGTTGTTAAAAATCAAACTAAATCAATTTATTTATTTGAATGACTAAAGGTAATATAATATCAGCTGTGATGATATTGTTTGTGCTTATTCTGTCAGTTAATGGCGTAGGAAATTTAAATTTTATCTCATTTATCTGTCATGGAATTGTGAAGTCATTTATCAGTTTTTTTTAATGTATTTCACTGATACAGTAAATACAGTGAAATGATAAATAAGACTACTCACTTATAGTCCCTCACTAGGATTCCTTGTCTCAATGGCTCAATAGATAACACATAAAGATAAGAACACACCCAGACCGAGAACTCAAACTTAAACTCATCATTGTAATTTCCGCCTCGCTAGGAATCGAATTCAGGACCCTTAGAACTACGTGGCGCGGCGTTCCCGCGTGGTAACCATGGTGAATATACAAAATGGTGAATGTATATGAACGATACTACTTAATTATACGGTTATATGGCCAATTTGTTTGGTTGCACTTAGGTATTAATGAAACTAAGTAGACCATCGGTCGGTTAGAAACATGTTACATTTGGTGTTATATGTTATACGTAATATTACGACCAGGCTTATTTGACTTGAAATGCAGGTGATATCAACAACTTTTTCTCTTTCTTCCTTACGTGATGGGGAAATAGATAAAGAAAGTGACAATTTACTTGTAACAAGATGCATTTATCGGTAAATTTCCAAGCGCGTGGTAATGTTAACAAACATTGTTATCGTTTCTGCAAAACAAATATTACGCAGCACACTCGCACTTTACAACTGTAATATGTATAGTTAATTGGTTGTTAAGAATAGTTTATTTTTTATATTGATATTAGCTGACAGGGCAGACGTTGTTTTACAACATATTTTATCTCGTATAGTTTGGTTGGTCTGTTAGTTTTTCACGCCAGACTCTTCAGACCCGTAATTTTGATGTACAATATTAGATTATTATTATAATATTTACTGTAGTATCATTTTGCAAGCTATATTTTATTCTTGGCGTTAGGTACTTGAAGCTAATAATTTAATAAACAATTAAGTTTTATACTCAGACACAGATATGATTAAAAAAAAGAAAAATAAATAATTGCTTCAAGAACAAAGCGTATATTTACCATATTTAGGTACTATAAAAACAATCATTCCGTCATCGTAATTACTATACTTTAAAAAAATATACTAAATCCCTCTTAATAAAAATACGCTTGGTAAAATAAAATTGCGATAGTATTTCATTTTGCTACCGAATTTTCACAGTTATATTCTTCTAACACTCATTACCGTGTAATTGGCCACGTGTGTATCTCATGAAATCTGTGAAAATGGCAATCTAATCAGTTTTTTCAATTATCGTTTCGTATAGACTGAACGGTGGATAGGTCATTAAGGGCCGGCCCTTTCAAATCTTTCTGGTCGAAGGGTTTGTTAAGTGGATTAGAGACGGTCGTGCGAGCGGCGTGACTCGATTAGGGCGGTAACGTTGTTTAAACATGTTCGCTTTATCTACAGGTAACAAGCTAACAAGTTGGGATTCAATTACTATTCTTAGATTTTTGATGAGTACCTAACAAGTTTGGGGGGAGGGGGGTGTATGCTCGGCTCTGTTTTATCGTTGAGTCCCACAGATGCCCTTGATCGTTTGCTGAATATGATGCTATTCAAGGTTTTCTCTGTTTTGTTTGGATGGAATCTGTCTCGGTGTATGTTGATTATTTATTTTTTCGAGTTTCGTTAATTATTTATTAACCTAAGAAAATTGGATTTATTTAGATAGATTTAACGCCTATGTAGCTTTAAAAGTTATACGTCATGTTCTAACATAATGTTATGTTAAACAATAAGCTGTATCAGTTGCGTAGTAACCTTGAGTCTTATATTTTTTATTTTTTTGATTATCACCAAGCCGAATTGTATAAAGGTAGCGTTATATCCCTTCATCCTAATGAAACTCCTACAAATGTCTTTTAATCAATTCTGCAATTACACTATTTGTCCCGGCGTCGTGTGTACACACGAGTTACACAGCGAACGTTAATTCCGTCCGCGGAGGATTTGTTAGTTTTGTTACTACTGACGTTTTGGGCTTTACGTAACTGTTAATGGTAGACAAACAAGGGGCTGGTTAATTGTTAGCTACTAGTATATTACATGTATTTTTGAATTATACTAGTTAGGTGAGATCATTGCAACCGTAATCGCAACATATTCATCTCTCATACATGTTACAAAAGTACTAGTAAGTAACGATGGGAAAGGTTTATTTATCATGGGGGATTATCACGTGTCATTTAAGTAGATGTTCAAAAACGTTCTAGTTTGCATGATCGTCGTTTGTTTTTGTAATATTAGTATCTTTAAACTCTCATATTGACGTACATTCGACTTCATAACAGCCGTCGAGCGTAGGTACTTAACGTATCAATCTTAACTAAAACCAACGTATCCTTTGCAATACAATTGGTCGTATCCTCTGAAGTGGCCACAAATAGCTCGACCGCAAGGTGGCCAGCTCTGTTACAGCATCATCGCATGTAAAACGTCGTGTTCGAAAGACGACTATGAAGCTCGATAGAGATATGTGTTGGAGAAGCCACTCGTACTCCTTTGCAAACTATGTTGAGGGTTTACGATTACTCGTGTCCAAATTTTTCAAGTGACAACTGAAAATTATTTCCAAAATTGTACAGTGCTGTTTATGACGAAATGAAACGGTCTAATAAATTGCAGAATTCTTTTATGGAACCGAATAGGTATCTCGCTTAGTTTTTTTTTTTAATTTTATCGAGATTTTTCCGACGCACTATAATACTATCAGAAAATTAACATAGCAAGTTAGGAACTTCATTTTTCAATCCGGTAGAAATTGATCAAAAAATTACCTGATATCATCCGCATCTTAATAGGTTAGTGAACAGTTTGCCTTATCCACACGACGGAGGGAATTGCTCACCACGTGATCAGGTGTCCAGTGATTGAGGATGCGTTGTTTTCCACACCAGCCGGCCGAGACATAACTTGAGATTTTATATAACACGATGAGATGTCCGACCAACTCGGCCCCTCGTTACAGGGGAGTGTTGCGGACAGATATACCTACAGTTTACCATGGACCGGTTGTCTATATTGGGTGTATTATGTTTTTTTAACTTCTTATGAAACGAGTTGTTACTAAGGGAGCGGTTGTTTGGCGATGATAGCTATCGAACCAGGGCTTTTTGACGATGTGTTTGGTGCCTTTCGTACTTTAGATGTGATGTAACTTAGTATAATAGTGTACGATTTGATAATTGTCAACTACAAAGTAGATACACAAATCATTTGTCTTTAGCAGCGTTTTCTCTGCCACCGAGTTCAAATATGATTGCTGTTAGTTGAAGTTATTATTATTCCGTTCATTTTACTTGCGACTGTAGCACAGTTCTTATTAAACGATCTTAATTAGATTTAGCAATTTTCTTGGTTCTTTAGATATTTTTTTAGGTTCGTATTAACATCAAAAATTGCGTTTACCAAGGAAAAATTGTATCATACGTGGGTATGTGCCTTTATACTCGAGACCGTATCACCGTCAAGGTCCATTACGAAATTACCATTCTTGACTACCGGTATAATTTGGGACCTCTATTCGAGTTTAACTGGTAGGTTAGTCGGTATAGCTTGCCCGCGGCATGGAGCGAAGTACTAACTTTTTTATTGAGTTAATTATGGCCGATGCTTACAGTCTACCCGAGGATATTGCCGGGTCATCTACTCGTCACTTCTTTTTTCGTTTGTGTAAATATTCTTTTTTTATTTGGCACTTAATTTGTAGATTTTCTGATAGATAATATTAGATATATATTAAAATAAGATATTATTAGCTACGGTATATTTTTAATAGGAACCAGAATGAAGTTTAAGTTATAGTTAAAAACTAAATTTATTAAATATCGTTAATAGATACGTGAGATTTCTTGAACTCATTGATTCATTCATTCGTTAAAATTTGTTTTAGTTTATCTTTTAAATTGATAAACATCCTACGTAGATATTTTTAGTAGAACAATTGAACTTTAGAATTCCCATTTTTTTAACGAGTTATTGGTGAGATGTTTCGAATTTGTTATCTGTAAATCTTAAGCAGTACGAAATTACGAATCCGATACATTAAATTCAGTGTGATATGATGAATTGATTATGTGGGTGTCTGTGCGAATCACAGCGACCTCCCCCCGGTAGCCAATCGCAGGGCTTGCCAGAATTGGATCGTCAATTTTTTCGTTAATCACGTCACAAATTGGTGCTCGCGACGAAAATTCTCCACTACCGGTCGGTAATCGTTTGACGGTTTAACCGTTATGTTTTCAAATGTGACTTATTTCATTGCGATTGGGAGGAGAGTCTGTGTAAAATGGTGTCTAAAAAATCCAAAGTATAATTACATAAGAATATTACTTTGGGAATTCTGCGTTAATGGTCGACAAAGCCAGCTATTAGAAGACGGCAATTAACTTTCACATAGATGATGGTGCTGCCATCCACAGACACATTGCATAGCCGCTTTTAGTTAAGCGACCGCGACGTAGCCTGCCTGACTACGTCTTTACTAGCCGGATTGACACTAGTTAAATTTGTTGCCTTACCGTTTTGCTGTCGATGTGCTTGTAAGTTACACGTTATCATCTTAAAATTAAATGGAAAATTAAATATCGGTTGTGTACAGTAAAGTTATTTGTAAAGTAAAATTAAGGTTTGTTAACAATTGTTACAGAATTTATTTAAAGCGTAGAACTATTTTTATGCGATTATATTCTTTCAAGACTTGAAGAAAATGACGCATAAATCTGCCAACTGATATGTAAACGAGTATAATGGAGATACAGCTGGCATTGGCATGCTCATTAATATCCTTATTTACAATGGTAATTGGCTGCAGTCGCAGCTAATGATGCGACGGCTGATGGGTCGATAGCGAACTGCGCGATAACATACCGCGAGCTGTTTACATGCGTCGTTAGCTTGGGAGTGATGCAACTGACAGCTGGGCTGCTGTTGCTAACTGTGATATGTTTTTATAGCAACGCATTGATAGGATTCCCTGTTTCACGGGTGCTATAGACCA
Source organism: Lerema accius (assembly GCA_001278395.1). NCBI lineage: Eukaryota > Metazoa > Arthropoda > Insecta > Lepidoptera > Hesperiidae > Lerema > Lerema accius. The sequence continues at coordinate 158,266 of LGAG01028595.1, forward strand.
GAGGTTTATAAAATTTAAAGATAGCGGAATATCAATTATATACCTTTTAATTTATGGAAATTAGCGCTGAAATTTATGTAAGATTATTTTTATAATAATTTTAGGGAACCCTGATCACTATTCTACGGAATCCCCAGGTGTCGCGGAACCCAATTTGAAAATCCCAGCCATAGACTACGTACAGCCAGGACGAGAACAGAAATGTAAAATTGCACTGTTTAGATTCAGGTAATGGTGACAATAATACAACAAATGTTTAATACACGATCTGCTAGTATGGTATTAGGCGCGAAGCAATGTGTTAGCAAGCAGTGTACCTGGCTAACACCTTGTTAACTAGCGTGCTTATATATTTATATGTTACAATTAATTCGTCAGAACAGCAATCCAGTACAATAATCGTTGTATTGTACGAGTAGGCGGTTACTGCGTTTGATTATCGGTTGAGGGCATTTTGTTGTATCTTGTATACCAGAGTTGACTTCCGTTTAACTATATGTACGGCTAGTTTCCATCCCTTTTTGGTCGTGAATATCCCGTTGGTATTGATTTTGCGGTTTGCCTCTTCCGAGGAACTAATACAGATATAGCCTTGTCCGTGTTTGCCCGCCTATGATTAACAAGTCTTTCAGAAAATACTGAATAGGATTTTGAAAGCTTTGCGTATTAAATAAAACGACAAAAAGACGTATCATCAAGTACTCTCATAAGTAAGAATGAAATACAAGGTCGTTTGACACAAATCGCTACATGACACAATTATTTATTATCGGTTATGACAAAGCAAAAATATAAAACTTGTAGAATCTATTTCAACGGAATTTCCAGAGCAGTTTCCTTCCTTTTATCTGTGCTCTAATCGTTTGTCTTAAAAACTTGGTAAGACAACGAACGTCGTTTTCTAAAATGTCACGAACACGAATAACAAATGGTGTGAGGGAAATGCTGAGATCTAATGGTAGAAACGACGCGGTCGAGGTTACAGCGACCCGGATGAAAAATGGGGATTAAAAGAGGCTAGTGGGAATAACTTGACGGTGCTGTGATTAAAGTAGGTATTTTAGATGATGTAAGGCTACGGTAAAAAAAAATTATATGTTTTTTGTTTGTCGTTTGTTTCCGGTTCCTTAATGGAGAGTTTTCTTTGATTCCAATGTGCCTGAAGAAAGTTAATGGTTTTTAGAAGTATGTGTTGTGTACATGCGTACACGTGTATGTACATTTCATTGACGCGCTCCACTGCCCAAACGGCTTAATGGATTATAACATATGAGGTGTCATTGGATTTATCTCCATTGTTGGTATGACAAAGGCATTTTTAATATGACAAAGCCTCTCACTTTTTTTTGGAGTCGCGTTTTTTGTTTTTATATTAATGACTATTAGGTAGTTACGAATTTTCCAATGCCGCAAGCAATACGTTGAAATATTTTAGGTTGCTTTTAAAAGGATTGAAAAAGTATTTTACATATCGCCCTGTGTGAAGTGGGATTTACAAATCGCAGCGACCTCTAATAGAAGACACCAAGCATCTTTGTCTAATTAGTTTTATGCGTCTTTGAGTCGAGGTTGCATGGGTCACCTTACGAGGACACCTTACACTTCACATCTTAATAAAACAACTTATACGGATTATAATAAACAGCCTTAAAATGAAGCTGTTTCTTTTTAATGAATTTTATATGAAACTTGTAAATAAGATACTTAAACTTCTGTATTTCATTAGTTTATTTGTAATATAACATCTGATTTAAATGCTTGCAACAGCAAGATAAAACAAGAATTAATCAGTATCAGTGTCAGATACATTTCTAATATAAAATTATCCGATTAACGTTGATAAAAAGATAAATATTTTATGAGATAATGGATGGATAATGAACTATTTACTCGAAATAAGTTATAAAAAACCATATTTTGAGTGTCAACGACATGTAGATATGTTTTGTTGGATTGTTAGGGAGCTACATACATCTTGCATCGAAGCCAACATTTTCCTACTTTTGGTGCTATTTACTAGAAAACGGACGATGCTGTCTCACCTAATGCCTATTGTTGTGCTAAAACCCGCTGCCCAGTTACAATATTCAATCCCGACAGTAATAAGATGGAAATCTGCCCCAAACTAAAATCTTGCTTTAAATGACATAATTTCAAGCTAACGACAAAATAATAATACATACACTAATAATACATTTATTTTATTTTAATAATAATACATTTATTTTTTGTATTATAGATTCTAGCTAGTCGTTACAGTATATCTCTTAGCAGTGTTATGTTATCTGATGTTAGACAGACGTCGGTAGCTGTACGAGAAATGGTTTTTATCGTAACAACAAACATACAGAAATAGATTTACGGTAGGTGTACTATCAGAACGATATGGTTAGTGTCGGAGCTCGCTCGGAATAAAAACAATCGGGCGTGGCCGTGGCATCGTAAGTCGTGTCGTATGCCGTGCGACGCGGACTGAACGCAACCACCGCGCGCGGCAACCGGCAGTCGCGTACTGCTGCGTCGACGCGCTGCACGTTCCACCAACGAATCATTCCAAATTCAAATATCGAATTCATCGAACACGTGCTCAGTAAAAAAAATAAACCGTTTTTTTGCTTCGAAAATTCTATCCGGTCAGTGTTAGTGCGGTGTTTTCATTGTGAAGTGCAGTGGCGTGCAACCTCGATCGGTCTTCAGCTGAAGATCGCTCTCGAGAGCCAGTGTCAGTAGATGATATTGTGAAAAATATATACAAAGTTGTGTGTATGCGTTCACGTGGGTTTGTATTACATTTGTTTTGTTGTGGTCACGAACGAGCCGGACCGGTTCTACGCGAGGATATTTCCATTATTTGCGCTCGCATTAATTCATAATGAATTAAATGTTACGATATCACAGCGGTCTAATTAAACTGCAGGCGATACGTTAATCGTGATTGTGAATACGATTCGTTTGTCCTCTCATTATGCTAATTTCGATTTCAATGAGATAGTAATATATGTAAACGTTGAACAATGATATGTGTGATGTTAAGGTACTGCTTGGGATTCTAGAAACGGCTTCGTAAACAAAACGCGAGACGAAACTTCATTCGTTAAGAAATACGACGCAGAAGTTGTGACTTTTTATTTCGTTTATATAAATGCGAAACTCCCGGCAGTTACTAAGTACTAATTATTTACAATATGAAACTTTTAGGGACAATACGACTTCGAGCAAGAGTTTCATCAACTTTGAAGGGTCGAAATGGGGCTTCAGAAGATTTGGGGAAAGTTTTTTATGTATTTTTCACCCGAGCCTATGTTTTAGGCAACTTTGTGTAGAATTTTCTCGACGACGATTCCGTTTTGTGCTATTTCCATGGCTAAATTATAAGTGACCAAGTTCTAAGTTTATTAATATCTGTATGAATTTCATATTATAATATTAATTCTAAACTATTCGTGGCTAGAATACGCAATTCAGTGCACCTGTGTAAATTATATGAGTTAATAGTTTTATTATATTTATTTTATTATAATGAAATCAGTGCGCGTTTCCGAAGGAAGTTAATGCTACCTTGTTAAAAATATAAAAAACTTTAAAGTGAGATAATTATAGAAGGATTCTACCCTCATTAAAGTGTGATAGACAGGGGTCCTCAAGCCCTAAGGCTACACGTTACGAATTCACGCAACGAAAGGGTTATGATTACGTCACGGGACTTGACCACACGTTCAAATATCATCCCTCGTAAAGAGAGTGATATTCGTAATGTATTTGTCAACATACTGTATTAATGAAGGAGGTTTTGAAGTTTATGAAGATGAAGTATTCTACACTACGACTTAATCGATGTAAACGCGTAGTAGACTTTAATATACTCATTGTAGTATCACTGCGGTTACTTTTAACAGTTTCTGGTGAATTACCATCGATGATCTGTTTGTTTATCTATTTATCGTTTTATTATTTAGTCTATATAAACAATATACGCTTGTAAACATATTCTTGAGGTAAATTCAAAAGGCTTATATGCCTTTATGATAGTTATAGACACCTAATGGTGACAGAGTACCTAAACTTCAGTAAAGTAGGACTAAGTATTTGTATTCAAAACGATACTGTGTAGGTGTATCTACACCAGTCTATAGTAATTAGATTTCGCTCCATGGCGAATAGTGGAATACTTCGCACTTCCTAACTTTGCTCTTAAATTACAGAAGCATTGGTAGTACTTGCTATGTTGCACTTTCTAAACAAATAGTGCACTTTGTATAGTGCAAATAGTACATTGACGGACGATTTCATCTTCGACATTTGCTTCGGGTGCCAAATGTTTTATATACGAGTTATATTATATCGAGTGCAGCATCTTATAGCAGCCGCCCACGGTAACTACACGGATATAAATAATGCACGTATAACCTACATTTAGTGCGAACGCGTCGTCTGAATAAGTTTTGAAATAGCGAATGCACTGTGTCAATTGCATTCGCTTAATAGCTAATAGGTATATAATAATTCTACGAATGTTTGATACAAATCTACAGTAACCTGTTTTTTGTTTATGGTAGGTACAATTGTTACTTGCAATGTTTTTTGGTTTGAATTTGGTCGCATTAATAACTGATTTATTAAAAAAAGTTACTTGCCCCTAATTACTAACAGTTATAAAATAAACCCTTACTTAGAGGAAAGTAAACGAGATTCTTAATTGAAATCCCCCTACGTCCTCTTTCCACCCCTTCGGATTGAAATTGATAGGGGTATTAAGTAGTAAGTCGCGTTTTCTCGTACCCACCTGCGGGTCCGACGGCCGTCCCCTTCCGAGTGCGGATCTTTTTCGATATCTTGTTCCGTTGCGGTAAGATAGGATATATAGTCATACCTAGGGACTATAATTATTCACGTTTATTTAGTGTTATCGTGAGCCCTGAATATTTGAAAGGCTCGGAATTGACTCTGTTACGCGGGCTACGAGGCAATTTCGCGTGTTTGATGGCACTTGTAACACTTAACTGGGAACCGATACCGCGATCGGAATACGTTAAAAACTTTTTACGATTATTTTAGGGAAGCCGGTAGAATCTATAAGATAGACTACACACTCTTGCTTATACGATCTTTATAAAAGTAGATACAGTCATGATGATCATTTAACAAAACAATCTTTATTATGAAGACACAAAATGTATACTCTAAACTTTCTTCACATCGCTCACGTGCAAATCCCATTCCTCCTTATCTAAATGCAGGCGACGTCAACAATAGGAACTATTCGAGACGTATCATAGCTCGCTGTGCGCCAACTTTGAAGCGTATCTCAAAGTTAACGCGGTGTCGCGCATCCTGTTCAATACCAATGTGCCTTTCGATCTTATTACCAGCTCTCTGTTTACTACACTTTGAGAAACATGTAGAAATGAACTGCTCATATCGAAGAACTTGAAATGAACGTGTATGTCTGACGATCTTTAGATTATAGACGTGTAAGAAAGTGGTATTGTATTGATGTCATTTAGATATTCGTCAAGCAAATCAGGATGTAGAAAGATAGGATCTTAAAAATCAATTGTTTCTCGTTTGACAGTTTTTAATCATGTTACGACGGTACTTTCTTATTTGATATGCAATCACTCTATACGATTACTCCTTCGGCGCACACACATTACATTATTACTATCACATTACACAATCAGTATGCAAAAATCAAATGAACTCGCAGTTTTATAAATTCTAAATACTGTCTCGTTCATTGACACGTTTATTTCCGTTTGTAGCGAAATGGAACACGAAACGAACGGACGACCCCTAGGTCCTGACAACTCGCTGCCGACATGAAAACGGTTTCAGGCCCCGATTAATATTGCAACGCGCGTGTCGGGAACTACCATCTTTGTTAGCGATGCTCGGAAATGCAGGCTAGAGATAATTGTACTGCCACCTTATTGTTTCCACCGTAAATGAAGATTCTTTTTTTCAATGTCTAACATGGTGTATAGTGGCCTCAACTTCTCTCTCATAGCTTAGACTTGTTACTGTGTTGATCCATTGCGGATTGGCGGAGAGGTTAATGTCCCAAGATGTGGGAAGTTCTTAACGACTTTTCTCTAACGATAACGTGCCGAATCATGGAAGCGCCGCAGAAATTTTACTATTAACGGTCGCCCTTCCAGTTATGTTGTATAACTTCGTCGATCACTTGGGATCGACACAGCAGTTGGGCAACAAACGCGTGTAGTATTTGAACATATTGCTAGAGAATAATGTTAAGTTGTATTATTAACAAACTATTCAGTCGTCGGGCGATTCGAAGAATCCAAATTAAAGGTCCTTACTCTTTTGGACCCATTGAATGTCCTGACTTTGATACTAACTTGCCTAAGGTCAACTTTCAACAAGCGCTTGATAATGTTAATTATTAATTAATTGATAATGTTAACAGAAGAGCCTAAAAGAGACCGTGAGAGGATGATATAAATAACTCTTGAAACACCTAGTCAGAATCTTTCAACCATATTTGGTTTTGCTAACCTTTTAATAAAAATGTTAATGGGCTTTCTTAGAAGTTCCTTCGTCTTTGACGGCAGGCTACGCGAATTAATTACTGCGAACACTCGTCAGGCGTTTAATGAAAAGCTAATTGAATTAGTGCGTCCAGACGTGTTTGCCTTGTAAGCATTTCGGCTTATCTCCGTCTTGATCATTTTCCTTCACGTTTAGGTACTGTATTCAAATGGTAAAGTTATTAATTTTGCTCCAACTTCAAGGCGGTTGTTAACCAATTAGCCCGCACTTCGCTTCAGGAAACTTGCTTTTGGTTTACTCCATGCTATCATTTTAGTTGAAGTTTCTTTTGTTCTCTAAAGTAGAAGAGAATTCATTAATTTCAGTAGATACGTGAAACAGTTCGTTATTTATAAATATAATTTAAAATTCTTCCAAGCTAACTTATACATACATGGTCGATACATTTCAGATTCCGCTGAAACAAATATATTTCCCGAGATGAAAAATGTTTTATACGAGTCATAAAACAAGTTACACGTGTTGAGTCTCATAAAATAAGTCGCAAGTATGCCGAATATCAGAGGGTTCAATGGCTTCCGAGCGCACACATCACAGGCAAAAAAAAAAACAAAAACCTTTTTCGGCTTCTGTCGAACATTACAGATTTGAGTCAATAACAGTATCATTAAATTAATATTGATATACCTTAAAATGATTGGATTGCAACTGCTTATGAATTTGGATCAGCTTCTAATACATCAACTGTGTATATGGTAGGGTGCCTTAGGCCCGGCGCCCATTATCGGCATCGGCAAGGAAAAGGATCCTTCGGCATTCTTCATGCAAGCGCACACTATCGGCAATTATGCTTTGGCATGCTGCAACGTTCTTAGGGATGATGAGGCGTCCTTAAGGATGCCGCACCGTCCTGTAGCTTGCCGAAGCGTCTCAATATCGTATTTCTCATCATCCCCCGAGTGTTGCCTCGGCGCCGGCGGCGTACCAAAGGTTGCCGAAGGATGCCGAAGCATCCTGAAGCATTCTCAAGGCTGCCGATACACCAGCTTCAAGCATACCGAAGCGGTATTTTTGTTATTACGACCACATATCACGGAAATTTCTACTTTATTGCCATTATGTTATAGTATATTGCTATTTGCCACCTAAAATCCTCAGTCGTACCGATGCCGATAATGGGCGCCGAGCCTTATTGGGATGGTCGGTGTCTCTGCCGCATTATGTATTCAGTACGTTGTATAAGATCAGGCGCGTCGTCGAGTGTTTGTTGGGTGTTTAACTTTTATCGCTGTGGCTTAGCAACAAGAACAATTTTTGTAGTTATCGAAATAATAGTTACAAGCTCAGTATAAGCACGTATAGATCATACATTAGAAACAAACAGACGTTTTAAGTGATACACAAAAATACAAATATAAAGGTACTTGATGAGTACTTAAACTTTTAATATAATAATACTAAAGGACTGGAAAAGTTGTCTGCCACATACTTTATTCCTGATAGGTGGGTTGATCTCTTAGATTTCCACGTCAAGTATTCCCTACCGTTAATTTTCATGAACCTTTTGGAAATGCTCATCATATTCAAAGACAGTTTTTCCATAAGTCTTAATAGTTTCTAATATTTTTTGTAGATTTATAATTAGACAACGAAAACTAAGTACATAAACCATAATTAGTTATGGGGGTAAAATGCGTAGATTTTGGTAATATATTGACAGCAGCAGCACGTGAAATTGATCTGAATAGCACTTCAATGTCATAATGAAGCAAAATTGCCTCCATCGACTTTATTATGCCGTATATCAGTAGCAGAATAATGATCCCTATTAATTATCTAGTCTAGTGTTCAATTGTTTGTAAACAAGTATAGTGTTACAGATATGATATATACCTCTGTTGGCTCGCCACGTTTCTGGCTGCTCGTATAACATGCCTCTGTAGGGTTGACAGCTTACAGACTATAAAATCAGTTTATGAGATAATGTATATTGTTAAGTAGCTTGAAATCTCTGAAAGCTACGTCTTTTAGCTTACATGAATACTCTTATAATAATAATTAAATCTAATAGGTTGTAAATAGGAAAATGTTGTCTTTCAGAAAATTTTGGTGTTTATAGTTTGATATGTCTTCTTTCTCTTTCTATTTAATCTTCTTTGCTTTGTCTTGGGACTCTTTATTATGATTAAGATTAATCTTCTTATGATTCTTTAGGGCTACCAGGATGTAATTAACCGAAGTGACTTACAAGTGTAGATGGTTGTCGATGAGATGTAAGTTTGCTGCAAGATGTCTACTGAATATCGTGTTTCATTGCACTAGACTGTGGAGGATCACTTGTGGGTATTACGATTAGCCACTTCTTTTATATCTGGTTTCTCTTTATCGTGTGTCATGTTTATGTAAACGAAGGTCAAAGTATGTTTCAAAATGTAGCTATTCCTTCAGTCGATTGAGTATCAATCAAAATAATCAAAAGCGTTTTGTTCTATGACTATTAATATCATATCCTTACATAGTGCAAATCGCAGCAAAGAAATTGTTTTTATTTTGGTATAATTTACTTAGAGCTTTGTTGAAATCAAATGCGACTGATTTAATTTTCATGTAACTTGATTTAACATTCCGATTTCCGACCCACATTTTTTATATAATTTACATCACATGTTTGCGGTCCTTTTGAATATTTGTATAAATTCATGAAATTACCAACAATGTGTAGGATTTAAATTGTTAAATCCTACACGAAAAACCGGTTCTATTCCGGCTAATACAAAACAATGCATTTAGTTTTTCTTTGTAAATATATTTCGCATACATGTTTGGGAAATATTCTGAAGTGTTTCCATTGTCATGATAACTTGTCGGCAAAAAATATTATTCACATTTGGATAGCGTGATTGATAAAATAACCATTATTATATTCTTGAGTCTTTTGTATCAGTTATACAAAAAGTAGAATTTTCTGGTTGGATGCTTCCGCTTTCACTAAAATAATAGTTAACAATGGTAACAATTAGTTTTTTGTTGTTATATCTATCAAGGTACTATTATTATTGAATAGAATACCTTTACTTTTTTTAATATGTCGTCTGTTGTCGTTGACTTTGATCTTTTAATTTTCTGATGTCATTATAATTACGAGTACTTTTTAGATTTAGTGTCCGTGTAATTAAATTAATTAAATGTAAAATTCCGTGAACCTCAAATCTCAAATATAATTTTATTCCGCTATTTAGTCCATGTTTTTAATTTAGGATATAATAGAAATAATTTCTTCTTTAATAATGTTCTTTGAAGTATGAAATCGTGGTCATTCAACTATGCCAGTTTTTACTGAAAGTTTGTTGTGCTGAATCCAGTTGAGTTTACCACTGACTGCGAAAGACTACACTGACTGAATTTTTTTTGAAGTGTTCTCGCTGTGAAGCTGTCGCTCGAAGGGGGAAGGAAAACTTTTTGCACAATTTTAATTATGCTGCGACCGCATTGAGCACTTTGGAACTATTCACTGGATTGCTGTACAAATGCCTCATGCGTTTTAAAATAAATTTGACATTATAATAATCCCATTGGACTTTTTTCTTTTGTTGTTCAAGGGTTGATTGATTTACTGATGAAAAGCTAATAATACCAAAGTGAACATGCATTCGTAATTATGTATTGTATTACCAAGTCATATTGATTTTGTAACTAAATAAAGCATTTTTATTTATTCTATGCGCTGGACAAGTAATTGCTTAGGTTCTAAATTAGTAATGAAGACACATCGTTAATTCTACACAGTTAGGCGTTCAATTCGGCTATTACTCTTATTTTAGACAGTCCTGAGATCGAGTTCAGTATTCTACAATTTATTTTTATGTACCTTTTCATATATGTAAGGATATTCAATATTCATTCCACATGTTTCATCAGCTTTAAAGTTTTATTACCTACATACAGAGTAAGCTTAACGGACCAGTAACAGCGGCCAGGTATTCAACGAGATTTAAAAGTTGTGCAATGTTCTGAAAATTATCCCTGCGATGCTTTAACGAGTATCAAACTTCATTTTTTCCTACTAGGTATTACGTAATTGAAATCAGAAAACTATTTGGGATTTCATCCACGCGGCCGGTCGACATATAGCTTTTGTTGAATGAGATGCCAATGATGTCACGGAATTCGACGTCATGACAATTTGGAGCGTTGAAATTGATGGTTTTTAAATGTCACGTGAAAACCGAAAATATTTGTAGAAATATTTTCACGAAGTATTTATTGTAATAGAATGGACAGTGTAAAAGGTGATTCAGCTCGTATCGATGTTTTTAAGGTGAAAACCTGGTATGACTTACGATGATGGATTTGCCCCCTCGCTGGGCTCTGGAGATGAGAAGTATGACTATACAAAAATGTTCCCGATCCTCCATCAGCGTGTAATGGACCATACTGAAATTCGCAATTTCCTCGACTGTCAGACAATATCTCCGCCTACAAGGAAATAGAGAGGAAACGATGGGAACTCTGTGTTTAAAAGACCCATCGCCTGTTATTTTGATGGCGTGAAAGAGCTGCCTTATGGAGCGTATCTTGAATTGCTTGAGAGAATTAATTTTGTCGTTTGTAATTTACATTGCTTGGTGATTTGTCTTTTGTGTTGCTGTATTTTCTTCTTCGTTATTCCAAATTATCAATCAAAGGAGCATTCTCTCATTCTTTGTTTTTATTGACTTAATGACGAGTTAACTTAAAATCGAGTCACCAAGTAAAAGATTTCCATTATTATCGCATTTGAAATATTACGAGTGAAGGAAATATCGTAAATTTGAGTGAATAACGGTTATCGGAAGTAGAGCACTACAGTGACATGACGTTAAGATAAATGGTCGACAAGCACTAAGTGGTCAGAGAAAGTGTCCGAAATCGCTAAGATATTATGTTAACTCGCCTTGACCAACTGAATGAAACTATTGAGAACCATCTCATGATATTTTAAGACTTTGTGTTATTTTTACTAGGCGGTTTTGGAACATGCAAAAACGTGAGAAATTTTGAGTTAATGACTCAAGTAGAGTTTAATATCAAACGATTCTTTTTTGTATCTTGAATCATTATTTTTATGTATCATCGCGTTTAATTTGATTTTAATAAAATAACCTTGAATTACAAGTGAATGGCGAAATATGCAAGAAATGGATTTTTAGTCTAGTGCTGCAGTCTAGCACTTATTCAAATTTTATTTTTATTTAAATAAACGGCCTACATACTTCAGTACGTGGGACTTTAGCACATGTCTTATTTAGAGCTTAATTAGCATTAGATTCGTTATTATGCGTCCTATGCCTTTCCGTTAGCAGTGCGAATATCCTTGGTGACGTCAGCTCATCAATATAATCATGGATCAGTCGCTACCCGAGTGTTTGATGAACGTCGATACGGTGATTAATGTATTGTCAGGGAATCGCGAAACTATTACCAAGCTACACAATTGACCCTATACAACATCAATCTTATCGGACAGGTGGACATCGATGGAAGAAATTTCGTCCGAATGAAATAAGGATAAGTTGTTAAACAATTCGACCAATCGTTGTGGAGGTAAACACTAAACAATCGATTCGGGTGCCAACTCACGAATAGTACTCGACTTCCATTGTTCGATTCAGCCATTCTATTTCTCGCCTTTGATTTCTTGCCTACGTTCTGTTATAGAATTGAGGTTAAATTCTGAACAGTTTTGTGCCAGCGTCTCTGGATTATTACCTGAGTTTACGTTTTAAGCGTTAATCTAATGATAATGGTTTGACTTTTGCAATTCTGAAGCTTATTGTTGCTTTGTGATTCTGTCCGGAATTCAAAGAAAATTTTGGTCAATATTAAAACTTGAATTGGATTCGACTGAATAGTTAACATTGTGTCGCTACAAAGGAATTAAGCTTGCGTATAGACGTTCTAATTCATTTAATTTCTAACTTGGAATATTTCATATACTTAATGATTTTAAAGACAATTACAATATATAAATGTACGTTATTAATCAGCATATGGGAGTATTAAAAAATCATGTTTTCTCGAATGAAAACAATGTGGATCAGCAAGTTTTTCTGAATAACGCTTAATTTAGATTTGTTACGTCATCAATTCATTCAACCAAATCTATTTCCTGGCTAGCGTAAACCCGCCAAAAATTTATTACTGCATAAATACGTTTCTCTTCATTCCGCTATCGTTGTGAAGCACTCCATTGATTAAAATCCGTTGTATTGTTGCCCTAGAGAGTTTCATTCGACGTGTAGATGAGAACTGTTGCGTTCGTTATTGCGACTGCAGCGACATCTGTCGTTCTGTTGATCAACTATACAATGGACTGTTATCTTTGATTTGCAGTTCAAAGAGACTGCTCGCAATTGTCGAGAGTTCATTTTGGCGTTCTCTGCTTCCTTGCATCGTTATAACATCGGTTACTGGACTGGAATTTTCAGTGTTATTACTTAAATTAAACTTAATAGTAAGAAACCTTAAGGTTTCAACGATTAAGATTTTAAAACTTTTAAAGGGATGGTAGTCATTTTCTTTCTCAATTTTTCAGCCAAATTTTTCTCACCGTAAATGTATAAATCACAGTGTGAATGAATCTCACGCACTGTGATCTTTCGCGGTCTTCATAAATTTTGGATAATGGATGAGATATTTCACACGAAGAATTTTTTATGAAAACATTTTTCGTAAAAGCGTCCTTAAATTTTCTATTTATGTTTGTTGTTATTGACGTTACTTTGTTCTTTTAAAAATATATTTCTTACTTCCCCTATAACCGATATTAAATGTAATTCTAACACTGAAAAGTGGTCCTGTTCAACCGCCCCAGTTTTGAGCATTAATTGAAAACTAAAGACTTGCTGTTTATATTTTTTAATATTGATATTCAAATTGAAGTTGCGGGAATATTACCACAATTTTTTATAATCCTTACATCCAGTAAATTTATGTAATTAGTTTAGATGTAAATGGCAAATAATAGACATGGAAACATTTTAGTGTAGTTTCAAGAAATTCAGTAATATTTTAGCTTAGAAAGCTAGGTGTGTATGTTACACAATTTTTTTTTACTTTCAATTCAATGTTTTCACAGTTTCGCAAGCCGTATTAACATCTATTCTTTCATGTTTAGCGTGTTGATAAATGAGCGAGTGTCTGGTGACAAGTAACGTAATGTATGACACATGCAAATCTTTGAATCATATGCTACCCACGCGGTCATACGTAAGTTATCGCGCATATGTGAATGTCCGACCGGTCATTTAATTCTTTAGTTATTACGTAAACTGGTACGATATCTTCAAAACATACCTTTAATAAAACTGTTTTAACAACGTCTTGATTTTAACGTACTTCGCGTCTTCATTAATGAACTTAAACGAAATAATATCAATCATCTTGTGTATATGAAAGATGCGATGGCGTCTGTTCTCTTGAATTTAAATAAGTGCTCCAGTTTCGACTCGCCCGAGTGTACGAACAAAAGCGTCTTTAAATTGATGTGAAAACAACGAGCGTGTTGCAAACGTCGTTAGACTGGAGTCGTACGTAAATGAACACTTAACTGCGTTGCTTATCTAATGACACGTACGAGTATTCTCTAAGAGACTGTCCTACTGGTGGTATCTTGGCAATTTGGCGCAGCATGTTTACGTGATGATCCGAAATTATGTTAGCTGGGAAATTCGCCTTATGTGGATTTCCATCGTCGAAGTAGCCTCTTCGAATACGCTTGTTCTATTTACAGTTAAAAATGTACAAATAACGTACCATATTTTTACCTACACTTGCAATTTTTAAATGTTCGAATTTGTCGTTTGTAACAATGGAAATTGTATTTTGATTTTAAATTATCTCGATCCTTTGACGAAATTTGAAAAAAATTAAATTCAAAAACATCACAAAGCCAAAACACTATTAACACTTTTATTTTTGTTTTTGTATAATTAGTATTGAAGTAAAACTTCTGCGAGATAAAGTTTTCACTTTGAGAAAAAGCACATTTTGTAAGTTAAATAAAAGTTTTTATACTTCATGCAATTATCATTTAGTTGGTTTCGATATTTGTGTCTGCTTTTGAGAGCTTCATATTCTTTATTATTGAGATACGGTGCTTTTATCGTAATTGTTCATATCAATTTTAGTTTCTTAAGTTTCCAGAGCACTTGTTAAAATTTATGTTACATTATTCCTTAACTAAAGGTGTATTTTTTTTTCTATAAGTCCATTAAATACATCCTCAAGCTTTTTGTTACGATAGATATGAGATGTGACGATAATGAATATATTAATGTAATAAATAGGTCTGTCTTGTGATTGTGACGACGTTATCGTAGTGAATCCTATATTCAACCCTATCACGATGCAAATGCGATGTAAAGACAATTAAAGCACGACTAGTGATTCGCGCAGTATGTAAATGATCCGCCACTGGACTGAACTGGCTACTGGCAAGATTGGATTTCGTCCGGGCGCCAGAAGCGATAGAGCGGAACGACGGAACTTTCAACATTATTTTATAATTTATGCCTTAAATTCTGAAATTGTAATCCCAATTTTGGAGCGCCGGATGCATAATGAAGAAAATATTAATTTGCTCCGACGTACACCATTTCGTACTGTTGTCGTTTGAATATGTAGAAATTGTAATTTAAATTTTCATAATTGACTTCATTTGGCCAAACAAATAGTATACTAAAATATGCTATTCAAATTAAGCTGTGCTTGAAAAGCTAAATAAGGGACACTCTTATATATTATGTTGTTATAGTTTTATGCTCTTACTGTTATATTAATATGTATACTAATACTGTGGAGGTTATTTTTGTTGTTGGCAAATAGGGAACCGCAAATAGTGACAACTTTGTTGCCTTTGTGCATCTCACCTCCATCATATCTGTGATCTTGAGCGTTTCCGTAATATTATTTGTAGTCACATCAAACAACAAAATGTTATATGATATTCATCACCTTAAATTACATAAATTTCTATACGCAAACATTTATTTTTCTATACGCAAAAGTCGTTATCATTAAAAGTTTTTAAGAACATTTGTACATCTTCAATATCTCAAATCATATTGAATAGATGATAAACTCAATTCGTTTTTTATTAAGTACCTACGTAGGTAGATATTCCTAATTGGTTCCGAAGTAAAATTGTATTCAGTACCCGCCATTGTGTGCGCAATTGGTCGAACCGAGATATCGGCACGTATTGTGGCGTCTGCTGTTACTTTAAATATTAAAGTTTAAAAATATATTTTGTTAACCTCTGGACTCGTTGCGAGTTTTAGTAATATATCCAAAATATGTAGATATGTGTAAAACGTAATTATTAAGTTACTTACAAATTTCGAAATGTTTGAAATATTAGCTAAGCCACATAAGGGGCTTAGAGCGTTTGCCAATTGGAATACAGGAATAACTATATCCACGAATCCAATAGAATTATTTTCTCTTTTACAGGAATATGTAAGTACAGTAATTGCTCTGCTGTCATGGCTTTATGATATGTGTTGTATTATTGTATAACAGTTTGTAACTATACATCACCCTTCATCTTTGAATTCCTCATGTAGGTAATACTCAGTAGCACGCTGTTGTTATAGACTCAATTAATATTAATGGTGTTTCTGTTTGGAACAACGGTTTATTTATTGCTAAAATTAATGTAATTGTAGTTGTGGATTGAATTAATTAGTTTTAATACTCTGTGCGCACAGTTTGACTTAGTTCTAGAATAGACGTACCTTTGAATTCTAAATTGTATCTAGTTCTTGCGGTGTCCAAAGGTTAGACCCCAAATGGCCTATATTTAAGACATTTTTCCCTAGATTTCCAAGTAGGCGTCGAAATTTATGCATGAAACGTTATTCTGTCGAAATATTAAAATAGTTTGCGTGAATTGGAGCACTTAAATATACTGACTCGGCACTCGGTACGCTCAGGTCTTCGCCGATATCTTTATATGGATTAATAGTTCGTTACGTTGAAAGGTCGATGGGTTACGTTACGGTTTAAGAAGCAGATGTCATGCGAAGGTCAAGGACGATTGTTATCAGCGACCCTCTTATCTGACTGAGAGCTTCGTGTCGAGATGTGATTGTAAAACAAACACGGAACACGGGACGTCAGTAATGTGATAAGTTGTAGACGTCATGCGTATTTTATAGTATTTCATTACTGATTATGTTATAATGTAACATTATATGGGCTGATAGATAATGTTATGCGAGTAAATTGAATTGTTTCAATTTATAAGTAGCATTTGTGAATTCGAAAATGTGTCTAATTTTAGCAATTCCTACCTGTTTAACTTTCATGACGTAATCGGTTAATTTAGAAGTATGTTAGGCATAGTCGGATGATCTATACACTAGACGATTTACCGTTGCGATTCATCGTTTAAGACCATTAGGTTAAACTTTGGATGAATGGCAAGGTTTGCTCTTAATTTATTTTACTCATACACTTTAATAACGAGTACTTACTTAACTAGTTATTCAAGGAGGTTAAATAATTAATGATCCGTGGTAGATGTTATGATACTGATAGTTGTGAAAACGCTCGTCATGGAAACAATTCGATTAGTTTTACGAATCCCTTGGGCTCATATGGATGATGGAATTTTGCTGTTTCCGATTCCTCAGTTTGATCACGTGGCTATTATCTAAATTGCTTGTTCATTTTTCTTTTAATGTGTAGCTTCGGAGGTATTAACTAAAAGTCCTTCGGCCTTATTACAGAACGCGGTCTAAAAGTAGGTTTAAACCAGGGCGAAGAAGTCTAG
>LGAG01028595.1:175687-238067 GCA_001278395.1 Lerema accius
AAACTTAACCTAAGAATCGACTAACCTAAAAAAGTTTGACGTTTGTGATTTAGACCACTGATAAACTAGGGGTCTCGCAGGTTTAAAGTTAATACCATAGATAGACTATGGTTTGGCGTTAAACTGTTTTGTAATAAGAATTTTGCTCATTCCAAGGTTTAAGGGACTTTTAAACCTGTACTATAGTTAGAACGCGTTTTGTAATAAGGCACCTTAAGTTTAATTATTGATTTTGATACGATTTCGTTTACGATTTTACAGAGGTGAAGTGTGTTTTATATTCTATGCAGTTTACTTTTTTAATCCGATTTGAGTATGTTGCCTTCAATGGTCCTTAATCCTATCTTCGATGTTTTTGCGGTTGAATCAGGCTCGAAAACCACGTTTTGTTTGCATAAAAATCCCATTAAAACATACCCAAAACTCTTATTAGTAGTTCAGGAGTCGTCTGGTGTATAGCGAGCATTAGACTTACGTCAGGTGGATCCGACAAGGTCGCGCGACCGGTCGCGTCGCCCTGCGACCGGTTTTTTTGTTCGTCCTTTTGCCATTTTTGCCGGATACTTTGTAACCGACTCACGTGTATCGAGCGCGTCGGTTGTGGTATGCGAGCGATTTGTGGTTATGTAAGCTTCGGTACGCTTGCAAACGTTTGCATGCCTACTATGCTTATGAATATGAAGCAGCTAAGGATTTAGTTGATGGTTTTATTGTAGTAGAAGTTAATGATGTGGATGTGAGTAATTTTTGATAGAATGAAATTAGTCCGTTCTGCATCTTACTCAGCACCATTGATATAGAAAGTATAAATGTAATCACTTTATCAAAGTTGCATTTTGAAATCTAATACCACTTCAGCAAGTTCCACTTATTATGAGGACCACCAACCGTGTGCCGACGTATTATTGCTATGCTGATATAGACCGATATCGATCTGTGTGTCATCTAAATCATGATTCTACGTTTCGAGTTTCATGTTTGGTATTTGCATACCTACATCGTAGCACCTAACTGTCCTAAGAAAATATGTCACTTGAGATTGGTGCATGAAAAAGGTAATGGTTCGAAAAATTTTCGACTTTACTAATACAGCAACTTGTATTCATAAACCTAAATCTGGTATTTCCGCGGACGCAGTCGCGGTCATCAACTTCTATGTATCTATATATGTCACAGATAAAGAAAAGGAATTTATATATGCCGATAAAGACACCTCTCATGAATACCTACTGAATACACATCCGATGTTATTCGCACAGTGGAATTATCCAGAATAATCCGGTTGTCTATTCGCGATAATTTCAATTTGATACGTCACCGGGCAGAGCGCTAATTGATCGATCACACGGACCATTTATCTCGTTGACAGTCGATGTGTGACAGCGTGCCGAATGGCTGTACCAACTGTGAATCACACGAGAAGCGATATTGTTACCGTAATATATGATGTAATGTATTACAGGTTTCAGGCTTATTGTATGTCCGAGGGTTCTTAATTAATGATGTAGGTACTCATTCATATTCGTATCGATTGGTGGTCTTTTTATTGAGATTAGTAATTGGCGCGTTTGGATGTAGAAGGTGAGAGTTACGACAAGACCCGACAAGTTTCTTACAAGGTCCGGAGAAAGATGAAAGTTTCTGTGTTAGGGGCTAGAGTTAAGGTGTTATCTACGTAAGCACAGAAGGATCGAACAATTTGGTTACAAAACCTTTATCAAATAGAGTAGGTAATGTTTGACGTCAAATGTTTTTTTTTATCGGATTCCTAAAGTAATGTTCTGGCTTCAATAACTACTGAAGTAGGGTTAATGGATTTCTTGTTTGTGTAATACTTACTCGAACTTAAAGTACCATAATTAAACTTTGTACTAAAATTTAATAATTTTCTCACAAAGTTAGTTGAAAATTAAATATTAATTTTATTACTTAACTTATACTCATTTCAGTGCTGCTTTCAGTTTCAGGGTAATTATCCTTTTAATTGATCAGAGAAGCTGAATCCACGCGCATTGCCGGGATGCTAATAAAAATTAAGAAAAAAAGGTAATAAACGCAAAGCTCGCCTTAAGCCCCTCAGTGCAATTAGCGAGCAAATGCCTTAAATATTCAAATGAGAGCGAGACCTTTAGGGTTGTCTGTAAGAAAAAATATAGGCTATCAGTAAAGTATTCAGATTTTACAAGATTAACTCAACTCTTTATTTCCCTATGCGGTGCTAGGCTAGCGACATCTATTTTTACGATTATTAAGTGATTTTTTTTTAAATTATTTATGAGCGAAGTTGAGTAATAATATTTCTGATCCACAATAATGAGGTAGGTACTTCATTCATAAACAAAATTAAATTCTGTTTTTCCAGCCATATACATACACTAATAAACAAACATTTTAGAACTAGAATATACTCATACATAATTAATATGGAGTATGCACGTATTTTAGGCGGAAAAAATTTAAAACTTAAAAATATATTACCTACCCGCGTTCCACAACCCTATTTGGTTTACTAAATGAGCCCAGAGGGATGTTGGCGATTTAAGGTAACGCCCCTGTTTAGCGACTGATTGAAGTGATTAACACTATATGCTTAAATATCTATCCAATTCCAGATACGTATAGGTATGTGGGCTGTTTGATCACGTTCGTTTAGTACACAGTATAGGATCGTCGTGTTTGTGGATCACTTTGAATCATTATCGAGTGCCACGCTAGGATTTAACAGTTTAGTATTATAATTTGAGTGTAAATTGGACTATTGGATATAGTGGGGAAATAAGCAGTTTAAAAATAGAGTTGATTCTATTGTTGTAGTCGTACTTGATTGTAGATTACAGTTGGTTTATACTTTATTGTAAACTGTTGATTTAAGTTTAAAATCATTTGACTTATTAGACTTTACATGAAAGGCGGAATTTAGTTTTAACACTAAAATCTCACGATTAAAATATTAATACACGATTACTTTTACACTTTGTAATATGAATTCTATTCGATTTGGTTACCTTTATTGTATTTGTAGGTAGGTTACAAATGTTTTGTTAGGTATATAGACAATGTAATTAGTTGTAATTTTATGTATGAACTAACGATCATAGCCTCGTGCTTTACGCCCACGGCGGGTCTTTGATTAGTGTATACGAACACGTGATCGATGAGCTAAAGTACGTTTTTTTATTGGTTCCTGCTAAATTAGTGAGCAGACCTTAAAGTTGCTGAGTACTCAGCTTAAAAATAAAGCTGGATCTAAATCAAACTTATGCGTTTGTGATGGTGACAAAAGTTGCAAATTTTATTGCATAGAGACACAGACAGACTCTATGTTTAATTTTTAGTTTATATTTATCTGAAAAAGAAAAATAAATCTTGCAGTTTTGTTCCTAACTACCTAAAAATAGTTAATGTGATTGATATAAAATTGCAATCTAAAAATACAGCGCATTCAAATTTAGAACAAGGATTAGTCATCGCGAACGACTGAACTAATTCATTTAGTTTGTCCACAAAAGAACCTTCACAGTGATTTCTCTATTCTGAATGAATTTATATTTCTGTTAGTGTCGACCTTTTGTATATTATTTTGTAATAATATAAACCTTGATTTGTGCCTTGATTACCTACAACGCTTATTTTTTGCTGCAATGTATCAATATAATTTTTTTTTTGTAAAAACGTGTGTACTTTGCAGTTAAAGTGTTATTGAAGTGTTGGTTATATTGCGATACATTAGTGCGATAGTTTAAATGGTATACGAGTTTTATGACGCTTTAATGTGTAATCGACCTACGTAAGTGTGTTTCGCGATGATTGAAGGTTATTCAGAAGGCCTACCATGCCCCTGATTTGGCAAATTCTTCTATGTATTTCAAAATGAACAAACCTTACAATGTATAATTATAAAATTTTATAACAGTACAAAAGCGCAAACTGTTAAGATTTCCAGAAAAATATATTGTGCAAGGCTGTTTCGCTAATGACATCTTTAACGTTAAAAACTATTAAAGCATTTTAATTTAATTTGTATGCCGCCTTACAAAAAGAAACTTACTTCAAAACGTAAACGGCAGGGCCGAGTTTATTATCGTCTTAAAACCACCCTGTTATTTAAGTCTGAAAGATTGTATTCTGGTCACGTTAACGTCGTTAACTTTTTGGTCCTTCGAGCAGCCCCTAACTGTTAAATTTATATTCACGAATAAAAATCTATCTAGATACCCAGGGCTATTTTTATTAGAGCAAACAGTATGCATAAAATTCAGCGAGCGATTTTTATTTAATATTTTTAAACGCCTGAAAATTTCTGACAACTGGTTAGGTTAGAATAAAGGGAATCTACTGCTGCTACCAATTTATAATTGAAATCTCAGGGATTTTAGGCCTAGTATGATTTTAATTCAAAAACTATTTAATAAACTACTTCTTACACTATACAGTCTATTGTTTCAAGGTACGAATTACTAATTTCGTATATCTAGTACGATTTCGTCGTACTAAATGAATAATGGTGTTCAGAATCTGCTTATATTTGATCATGTAAAACTATTCTCGCCGCGTACCAAACTGGCAATGTTGTGTCGGCTGGTAATGACACGTCACACGATAGTAATCTAGGGAAGAAGGCTGTGATTAGAGTGAGTCGCGCGGTGTCGGCTCGGCTGCTTCAGCATTGTTGCAGGGCTGGGTTACTTCGATGTGTTTTGTCATCTAGATCATCATTTACACTGTTTCTGGTTTAGAAGTTAGACTATTCGCTAAATGCCACTTTAGATTATTTTTAGCATGAGTAGTTGCAGTTTGTAATAGTGTAAAAGTTGTATATAGTTTAAATTATGATGATGATTACTGTTTCAAATAATTCGTCCTCTTATCCACCTGAACTGTACCTCAAACTATCTGTAATTATATCGGACAAGGTAAGAATTTCCGATGAGTATTAGTATTCCCTTACAATCAATGCGAAACTTGTTTATCTTTAACGTAAAAATCGTGATTGGAATCTATCGACCCTACGCCGCGGTCATGTCGGTCTGGTGCAATATACGCGGCACTAAGCGAAGCGCGCAAGGACATTCGCGGTGCTCAATTGAATGTTAATCGTGTGCGCATAGCCGCAAATACCTCCGTAATGTTGCCAATCTGTATTGCTCAAGAATACAGGTGCCGATACAGCCGATTGTACGTGGAGTTCGTAAGGGTCTCTACTTGGGCCGCTGATGTTGCTTATTGAGTGTCAATTGAAATCATGAAAACTTAATGATACATTATATTTCAATGATGTACCTTAATTAGTAGTTTCATTATTAAAAATGAAATCAATCTCCCTAATTTTTGAATCGTCCAAATAAAATATGATAATTGCACCAAACGACAAAAATCTACATTACAAACTACAGCATTGAAACTTACTACGAATATAAAAGCATTGTGGCAATTATTTAAACAAAAGCGTTATCTGTATGAGTATCACTCACTCGGCTCTTCATTTCCAATGCAAAATGAACGTCGGCTACACAAATAGCCGTGGGCCAATGTAGGGCGACCTTTGAAATTAGCAAGGACTATAGATAGACTGTTGATTAATTATTTTAATTATAACTTTGTCTATGTTTATAAAAGACATCAATGAAATTTTAAAATAATCACATTAGTAATGTTAATAGACATTAGTACTAAGTGCGATGTGTAATAAAGTGAATTTATACTCGTTATTGCTAAGAAGAGTTTAACTCTTGGCTGTTCAGTTTTGTTTGTTAGTTGTTACTATGAATAATTTGAAACTATGTTGACTGTTCAATGTTATATTATTCTGTTTGTGATTAGATGTTAATAGTTGGTGGTTTTGATAAATGTATTATTATGGAAATACATCTTCATATTAATCATCATACATATTGAGGCAGACACGCTTTCAGACGCCCCCAATTTCTCCATTTGCATCTGTTAACAATGGAAATTAATGCCGTCTTAGATGTATTGTATTTGGACCTATAATCAAATTTCACTATTACCCAATCCATTTGAATTGTAATGTAAATTGTATTCGTACTGGAGCCATCAAGACGTCAGTTACAATCCACACTGCCGTTATCTGAACAACAAACACCACTAGTATAAAGCGTCTGTCTGTCTGTCACGTGTCCCTAATGAAAGGCATCACGTCTCCTTGCGCAGCACTCACAATGCCGGCTTATTCATATACGAATACGACCCAACGCGCTGGGTGATGTGAATGACATTGTTACTGTATTATTGAATACCAACTCTTGAACGGGTCCCGGTGAATGGAATTGGATTTGGTATTTTAATGCAGTTCCATGGAGATTATTTTTAATTTTTTTTAATTCTTTGTCTTGTAAAGTGCATGTTGTAGAATCGGTTAATAGGATTGCGTCGTCTACTAGTAAAATTAATTGGGATAAGTAATTTAAATTGAGTACTATCCACTTTAAAGTTCATACGTCTGTTAGTGTTACCCGTGCAATTAAATCGAAAGCTGTTATCATTGACACACGATCGATTCCAACTGAAAAGGTTACATATAGTTTGTTCTACGATAGATCAATAACATGATCGTATAACCATCGATATATGTAAGTACTTTTAGATAAGTTAAAAGATAACGTTATCTTCTATGATACATGATATGACATTTTAATTTCAATTATTACTGACACAACTCAGTTGTGTCAGTGATTCCAGAGTAAGTTTCTACTCAGCACTAATTAACGTTCTGCTTCGTTTAACTTAATGAATTCTATATTTAGGTCTTGTACATTTCTATGCTAACTTCATCTCGTGGCTTTCACGCGTCCTAATTACCATCTCAATATGTCAGTCGTCAGTATGTCATGGTAGTGTACACGTGCTCTGGATTAAGTGGAATTAGCTTCCTACAACTGTTATAGGCTCAGTAAGTTGAAAGGAGATTATGAGACATTACGGTGTACGTTTGTAACTTATAAAGTCGTTGGTTTTAAGCATTGAGACATTTATAGATATTAAAAGCCTCAACTTAATTGTGGACTAGTGGTTCGTTAAATCTATTCGCTATTTCGACAAGTGATTTGAAATGTATTATTAATGTCCCTTTTTAAAATCATAGATCTGATTATACGTACAAATGCAGCTTAAAAATCATTTCCTCCTTTCCCATTACCTCAACCCTCGATATTGCAACCCGGACTGAAATAAAATGATGGAGTCGACATTTTATCAACCCTTCGCCTCTCTCGTGCACTTACAGCACTAAGGGGAAATACGTTCTACAGAACTTATCTATATGGGGATGTATATACAGGCGAAATAATAGAGACTTGTGAATTTTTTACTATCACTCTCCTAAACGTCTTTACACCCTTTTCTATCTCTTCCTTAAATGCTTTAAAAAACGTAGTCATAATCTCAGCTATTTTCTGCTTTAAGTAAATATATACAATACTTGCTGCAACGTTTTATGGTAAATTATATCCCTCAAATTCTAACTGCAAAGTTAAGTTTTTATGTCTCCTAATTTGACGGAAACTGTCTGAGCCATTTTAATGTGCACTGCCAGCGTAAAGTATTGTACAGGGATGTAATATTTTAGACAGTATAAAATAACTTGGACTTTAGCCAACCAGCGAAATCTTTTTAATAGAATCTTTATAATAGGTTTGGAGTTTTTCATTCCTGTTAAAGATTCTGAAAGTACGGTGGCTATAAAATAACAATTTGTATTAATGGAAGCGGAACACAGTCTATAAAACCTGCTGCCGTTTAAGAAAACGACTCTAGAGAAGACTGAATTACTTATTGCGAATGGCTTTAGAAGTAGACGAATGCGATAATTCCATCAAAAGTGGCTTCGTTTGGGTCGTTTCCGTCTAATCGTAAACCATCACCGTCCCGACCATAAACTGTGGATGTATGGGCTCCTTCCACTCCCCGGGGCTTCGTATTGCCAGTAGAGCCTTTATTTACTACTCGGCCTAAGTTTGTAGTAATATGTAGTACTGACGCTGCTTATAGCGAGAAGACCGTAAAGAACATACAAAAGATGCGTTGACGTAAATTGAATTTGTGTCCTAGAATTAATTCCATTATCATGCTAAGCTGCTTTAAGTTAATTTTAGCGTAGTGTTTTGAACCTTAAAGTGGCTTAAAGCTAAAATTTATAAATTTACCATGCATTACCATTCGTAATGATCTCGAGTTTCTTATAAGGTAGAAAAGGTCTTGAAAATGCCATGATCAACTAAGACGTAGGTACACATGTACGTATTTAGGTATATACCTAAAACCAATTGTTTATTTTCTTTAGAAATCGACGATATTATGTATTTTTCTAGTATATTGCTAGAAAAATATTAGAAACTACATTCGGTAAGCTTTATAGATGGACGAATTGCTAAAATGTTGAGATGCAATGCGACGGTTCCACCGTAACGTGTAGAAAATATAATGTAATTTAGCAACGACGGTAAATATTTTTATAAGTTCAAGAGTTGGAAGGAATTTTTCCAGATGTACGAACTTAAGTGTTTCACAGGGAACAAGTTTGCCTGGATTTCTGAAGTTTTTCTCTCGTGTACGGTGAATAAATCGAAGTTTTATCTTCTTATTCAAGTTTAACTTTCTGACTGAAATAAGTACCGCTAACATCTGTTTCCGTAGGAAATTAGAGATTGCAGGTTATCTTGTTTGATTTCTATTTTAGTGATGAAAATTAAGATGTTACCACTTTTACTTGAAAGTAATACTTGGAAATTAGCTTCATTTACATGCTTGAATACTGTTTTATCTAATGTCTAACGACCAAAGTCTGATTAACAGTTTCCGTTTTAGCAACGTCGTTTGCAGTCAAATTGAAGAAAGCTTAGAAATTATTTCAGTCGATTAATTAAGTGGGTTAATAACTGTTCATATTAAGTAGCTTTTATTAGTTAATAGTAGGTTTAATAATACGTAACTGAAAGAGCTTTCTTTTAATTGAAAACTTTGAAAACGTACCTAGTGAATAACTAGTTTATTTCTTAGTAGTCTATTTGTAGAAGTTAAAACAGAATTGCAGATATTGAATAGCAAAAATTTTAATATTAAATTTATGAAGCTGTTATTTATGCTGCAGAAGTAACGAAATCGACCGAAACAGTTCTCGAGCCGCTTCCATTGCGGCAGAAAACAAGGTAAAATGCTTACATAATTTTTCTCCACCACAAAACCGAGCGAGTGCGGTTTTGAAACGAAGGGCGATGCAGTTGCGATCCCCAGTCGATTTTTTCCGTAGTCGCGTTCCCACTTCAATAATTATCTGAGCACGTTTCACTGCCTCTTCTTGAAATCGATTCGATGGCTTAACGTTTACAGACGGCTCTGAAACTAATTTTTGCTTCTATAAAAGTCGCAAAATCGAAATTAAGCCGTTTTTTACTTTACAGCATAGGTGTTTTTTTTACGACTGCTTGGTCTTCTTTAGATATAATAGATATTACTTTTTTGTGACTTCATTATTGACTAGTCATATTGTATATTGATTGTTTCGGTAGTTCCATTTACTGACTTATGTTACAGCTAAGCAAATTTTCACGTACGACGGCTCAAATGGCACGTTAATAGTTGAACTAACTATCCTAACTTGACCGATACAATGTCTACGATCGACGACAACAGTATTCACAACAACACGCGTGTACCGGACGCATAAATTCAAATTTAGCGAATTGACTATAGCATCCGCCGACCGTCAGTGCCCCTCACTGTCAATTTTCGCAAGTAACATAACTGTCGCATTAAAATTGTTCTTTTCTTGCCTCTTAGTGTCATATTTGGTTTAAACCAATAACCGAGAAGCGAATTGAGCATGGTACTATTTCATGACAGCTAAAATAGTTTTGACAGTTTCAACAATATTATAGCTTGCAATATTATAGATTGAATTCAATATGGAATAACAATTATATTGGAGGACTCCTTCATTCGGTAATTTTTATATTAAGTAGAAATAGTAATCTCTTTAATGGAAATAATCACTCTTTTCAAGTAATATCAGTAAATATAGGAACCCATTTGGTTAAAAGCAAACTTGTTATTCAGATCCACGTCAACGAGCCTTTTAGTATATAGGCACTTTTTCGAGCCCTTTTACCTCTTTTGTGCGCGTATACAAAATAGGGATGAGTGGCACGGGACACGACGCGTGTAAAGAAAGTCATCGCGATTTTGGGCGAAAACGTTTAAATTACCATCGAGGTAAAATGTGCCCTTACTTTGCTCGTTAAGAAATATTCCTTACATATGTGGAAAGATTAATAGCTCATAAACTGACAGCCTCGATAACATTTCAATTACGAAAATGACTGAATGAATCACGTTGAATACATCAAGATACGACATAGAATATCTTTTACTAATGCACAAACGATCTGAAGAAGCCAAGAGATGGCAACAATAGCGTATTGCGAATTGAATTGTGCTAATTTTAGTAAAATAGCACATTATGACCGTAACGTTGTCAATTGAACACAATGAGAGTGGTGGGCGAATGGCAATCGACTTGTACAATAGGTCCGTGTTGAGGATTACCTACCGATCAGACTTGGCTTATCTCAGCGATGTGAAATTGTTACTACTGCGTTCTGAATAATGACAGTTCTGTGGGAATGGCTTTGTTTATTGATTAGGGCATTTTTTTTATGGAAACACAATTGGCAGATTGTTTTATTGACCTTCTGTTTAAATTTTTATGATTTTTTTACTACTTTCTTGTGTTTAGTAAGTACCTATTTATGACAAAAGTATAAAACTGCTGTCTGTATAATTAATTTGCCATGAATTAAATTTGAATTCACCAGAGATTTAATTATAACGATGAGAGAATAGAAAGTAATTCGGTGTCAAGGTCATTAATTATAAAGATTGGATAGCCCTGCTCCTTTAATTATACTGTCAGTAACATTTTCTCCTGCTTATTTTTGTCAAAGTTTTCAATGGCGCCTCAAATTACTTTTGCTTCTGACGTAAGTCGTTTCTAATTAAGTAATTACCGCTTCAAGTTCAACGTTAATTCTTGCTTCTAAAATTTGAATCGTCTAAAGTTTGTCACCAATGGCTACGATGCATAAATTACAATTTACGAATTACGCAAATGCTTTAAGAGTGAGTAGGAAGAGAGCTAATGAGATGAAAAATGAGCGTCATCAAGGAAACTGCTTGACCTCGTCGTAGAGGACGCAGCTCGACCGTGTTGATGGGAAAAAATTGCGTAGCAAGTTCATTCCAAATTATGGTTAATTGACAGAACGGGAGTGGACGTGTAAAATAGATTTAAATGTCACCTTCAGTATCGATGCTCGCACCCTGCTGATCACAGAGTATTCAGGAATTTTTATTATTAGCTAAAATAATAAAAATCATCCAAATTAATTGATCTCGATAGATAAATCATTAGTTTGACGATTGATGAAATATCTTCAGTATTAACACTATTTTTGAAATATTTGTTATTATTGAATTCAAACTAGCCTTTTAAATTATAATACACTCAGTGTTTTGAATGACGCAGATGTTATTGCCTTTAGAAACCACTTGACTTTGTTTACATTCACTCTCTTCGAACTACATCTCATATCAAAATATTGGATTCTATCAAAAGGTAGTCGAATTTTACAATTTTATTTGGAATCTTTTTCATTCATGCATGCATAGTTATTTCCTTTATTTTATATTTATGAACCGAAACGGCTACCTACCTATTGGGCGATTTATTGGGGCATCTAAATAAAGTAGCTAATGGCTAACATAACTTACAACGTTCCGCGGGATGGCCACGGTCAGGTTGCAATTGTAACAAATAAAGTTGAAAAATGGAATACGAAAAACTTTGTTACTTTTTGATATTTTTCGGCTGTAGTAGGTACCGTAATAGTTAATAGCTTGTTATGATTTTGTGATAACTGATGTTTTTATTTCGATAATTTTTAGAGTATATTCTTCCTCTTTCATTATTTTACCATTACCATTTATTCTATTTGAATCCTCTTAGAATTTTAAAGCAACTTCGAAATTGCATTCCAACAAAAAATAATGGAAAGTTGACAACATTAATATTTAACAGACTATCCCAATTCTCAGATTCTCATCTACTTTTCTACTGTTATTGGCTAAAAATATTATAACAACGATACAAACTGGCGCTAGTCCTGCCGTGGTCGGACATGCCTGTCTCTACGCTCTGTTTAATATCAATGTCGCTCCACCAAATGCAAATACTGATATTGGTGTTAAACCTAAATTGAACCGCTCCGGATCAACTATTATACAATCCACTGCATTACTAACTGCAGCTGGTATCGTGCCCACGGAATGTAGTTTGCAAACGAAAGTAGGCGTTTACGATTTGATAATTGGATCGATTCTGCTTTCATAGACGTTGACCTTCGAGTACTTACAACTGATAAGGCAAAGAATTAGATTCTCTAAAAATTATGATTTGCTAATTCGATACATATACTTCGTTCAGGTAGTAATATTTAGTGGATTAGATAAACTTAAGGTTTCCTCGCAACTTTAGAGATGATCCCAATGATGCAACAGTAACAGACTTTAAAGACGATCCATTGAGATAAGATAAATCTCAGTTTATTTTTACCATTGCCTACTTGTAACCATTTTTAAATAGCGTATGTATGTATGTATGTATCTTCTTTGTAGACCGTTTTCAAGTTTCATTTGGAACAGTAGGTACCTGCAAAATTTTACTACGCATACAACTGGATAGTTATTCATGGTGAGGTGGAATACGCGTTGGTTACATAGTCATTAAAAGAACACAGACGTAAAAAGGCTCAAATGAATTCTCACTCATTGCAAACGTACCAGACATTACAAAAAATGTGCTACGAGCGTTTTTTGTCTGTGGCCACGGGCCATTTACTACGTAATTAAAAGTTTTCCGAGTCATAACGGTTAAGGATCCATTGTTAAAATGCTGTAAAGCTATTACGATTTAAAACCTAAAAGTTTATCATACGAGGTTACTAAATTATTGTACGTAATAGGGAAAGAAACATAAATAACACATTACGTTGACACGATAACCTTTGGTATGATTAAAATGTAATATTTCATTGAATTACACATGATTACAACACGAGAACAGATTGGAAGATCATCCAATTATTGAATAATACTAGTTACTCTGATAGTGAATGAACACGAAGTTGCGTAAAATGACGTAGTATTCGATAAAGAAGAGCTTGTTGGCACAAAGCCAAGCCCCCTAATTGTTACTACATCCCTGGTACTTTGTTTTATGATAACGGCTGCCATGTAACGTAACACTCGTATACTTAAAAACTTGTCGTCTTGGTGAATTCCCAGTGTGTTAATTTTGTACAGTGCTCTTGTGCTGCTCGTGAATTGAGTCTGTACTTTTAATCGTCATTAGAATGTTGCTTGCTTAATATTTTCAATTTAAATTTAATTACATCACATTAACGATAAGTTACTTTCCTTCTCATTTATTACTTTTAATATAACTTCCCTTAAACATTTATGTTTTCTAACCGGAACAGCAACATAAAAAGAACGCAATGATAGATATTTTATTATGAATTCGAACTGTAATTTTTATTCCATTTAGTTCGCAACTGAAAAGCAAATTTCAACTCATAGCTATAATTGAACTCCATTGGCAATCTCTGAATCGATCATTCGCTATGATTGTATTAATTTTATCGTTGCATATGTAGTGCAAACACGTTCAATCTATTATTTCCTTAACTTTCTCTTATCACTTTTGATATCTGAAACGAGATGATTCGTCCCTTTTTACACCTTGATATATTTTTTAGAGATGAAATGATATCATTATCTTTTTTAAAAGCATCTTGAAGATAACCTTTAGGCGATCTTCGTGAACAACATTGGAAATTTTATTGTCGATGCCTTTCGTTTATGACGGGGCATCAATGACTCGGGGCATTGTATGGAGATAATCATCTCTTAATTTAGTCTCTTCCATAATGTCAGTGGCTACGCGATAAGTGTAGATAATTATTTTTTAAATTCATACGAATGTGGCCTTTGATGCTTAGTTTTAAGCACCATTGTCATTCTTCAAGTATAATCGTAGTGTTTATGGCGTACTATTCATGTGATGCAAATCTCACCGTTATTGCTTTCGTAATAAAAGTGGTCATATTGCCTAGCTATGACTTGTTTAGGATGCCTGGCGGAAGTTGTGCACATACATTGGGTATACCTCCGTAATTATATTCCGTTGTCTTGGCTAGAAGCCAATGCTCGTACCTATACGAGTCTTCTCTAGCTATTAGCCGATGCTTAGTATCGTATTAGGTTGAGTTCACCGTCATCAATTTGTTTCTACTCGTCGTTCTTTATATAAACGGTGAGGCATCATCAAAATATTATTATTCCAGTAGATATAAAGTAGCTTTATAAAAGTACCTACTTGCGTACTCTATCATAAATGTACGAATTATTTTCAATAGTACTGGTAGGTTTTGCTTGCTGACTCGGCGAGGATTAATTAGACTCGAGTTGAAAGTATGAAAAAGAAACCAATTTTTTAGAGTGTTCCGATATGGAAATGGATCGGTCGACAACGATAAATTATGTTCTATTTTAATAAGTTCTTTAAAAATTTTAACTATGGTGTTATCAAATTGTATGAATTCAAGGGATAAACTACCTAACACTCAACAGTAATGAGGAGATTTTTATTTACGTATTCAGTATACTTTTTGTTTGAAATTACCTTCGAAAGTAAACCAGTAATCAACCTGTATTGATTTCAGAATCTGTTCGAACTTTTCCAGGATCGGAAGTAATGGCTTTAAATATGATGTGGAAAAAATATCATGCATAAGTTTTAAGTAATTACTACGCTCATTTCTATACGAGGTTCTTTCATTTCTTACACGACGTGAATATGTAGAGCGCATAACTCTATACTCCAGGCATGTTTTTAATGAATGAATTCTGTATTTCAATTCAGGAATAGTTTTAAGACCTTTCTATAAAGCCTTTCCGAGGTTAGTAATCCTGCAGTCTTTAGCCTCGTTGTGTACCTACTGCTGTAGTTTAATTAAGTAGTATAGAACTGGAGATTTTAAATGACGATAGATGAGATCTACTCTATACCCATATTATTATACAATAAATTCGTTTCGAAATTCTACCTATGAAAATTTCATTTCGTGCTAAAAAGTAAAATTATGATCAATTTGATAATGATGTTAGAATATCGCATGCTATGTCTAATCCAGCTCAATTACACTCATATGTGTATGTTAAAAGTTCTTGCTTCATAATATTCACTTTTATATTCTAAATGCACCGTGAGTTTTTACATTACTGAAATGTAAATGCTAACATTGGTAGCAGGTGCGCCCTCCACCACGCTATCATCATCATTAGTTAGTTTTGTACAATGTATGTTCTATAATTTGTGTACCAGAATTTTGTGCACATTATTATTTTATTGTTTTACTAACCTTAACTTTATATTGTTATTTTGTATGTAATTGATTAGGTACCTATATTTTTTATTTATACTTGCACTGTTAAGGCTTCCTTTGTCATTGGATTCTATTTCCTTTCAACCATGACTAACGTGAACAGGAATGTTTCTTTCAGTCTATTCTTGTCGTCTTTATAGGTAGCGTATATTTATTTTTATACTGCAACTGTAACAATTACAGCTTAACAGCCTACGCCAGACGTATCGCAGTCGGAGTTGAAATAAAAAAAAGCCAATTGTTCTTTTAATCTTCCTCCTTGTTTACCGTCTGGCAATCTACAACAGCTGACTGTTATGAACGAATCTCAAACGAGTCGTACGTAAATAAGCTCGCCACGTACCTACTTCTCGGTAGTACCCTTGTCTGCGTATCGTCATTAACGTTTGCAATGTACGATGGAACCACATGGAACGCTACATAATTACCTTTATATGCATATTTACGAAATTGCTGGTCAACTGGTACTGTTAAGTTAACGATATTGAGTGAAGATTTAATATATTTGCGTCAACATTGAAACGTACCAGGTTATCTATCTGTATTTTGTCTTCCTCTTTTCAGCGTAAACATAGAAAGCATTGTGTAGTCTTATCTATGGTTATACGTCGCTCTAGTGTCTCTCCAAGTATTGTGCCCATTATTTTTGCTCCCCTTTTCCTCATCTAAAAGTAAACTTGATCTCTGTGCGCGAGATCTTTTTTAATCTTACCCTTTTTTATGTAGAATTAAAAGTTGACTGCGGAGGGCTGAATCTGGAATGACTTTAGCGGGAATTGCTCTGGTTTCCTGATACGTAATCTTAAAACGCCTGAAGGTATTTTTAAGGGCTTCATATTAAACAACTGAAGTTGTACACTGGCTTCAAATTTTTCCTGTTGTACAAGGGAGCCTTAGATAATGTTTTGCGCACATTTTACTTACTGCATATTCGCTGTATGCTTCTGCATTCGTAATTTATAGGAGTTCGTCTTTAATAGTAATGGCAGCAGATAACATTCTGTTAGGCTGTTGTTAAAATAGATTCTTAAAGTTTTATAATTCAATTCAATTCACCTTTAGTTTTCGTCTGTTCCGATGTCAACAACACTGTAGTATTATACTTCAAGCTGACATGTTTATTCACTACTGAAACATCTCAATCGCGTATCGTGACACGAACAAGCTCTGCGTTCTAAGTGCACTTTTGACTTTACTATGCATCATCGTGATATCTGACCTTGTTCCGTTTACGGACAGAACAGAACCAACTAACTAGCTGGTGGTAAGATAATAATAACTCAGAAAAAATTGCGGCTGCTTTCAAGAGTAACGTTTTTGTGTGACATTCTATTAAAAGTCGTCAAAAGAGTGCCAATGCGGGTTTTTGCAGTTTTTATGAAATATTTATTATTCTATTCATTTGTTAACCTATTTTACTTATTGAGATTTCGACTGAAGATCTCGGTCGTTACTAATTTTGTAACAACTGAAATTTGAATGAGAATAGTTCTATTTGCTCGTAAGAACGAAATAACAAATGTTGATATTTATATAGAAACTTATCATAGAAAATAATAAATAGACCTGTTACTATATCATGGTTCTGACGTTATCGCAAAAGGTCGGAAGTAGACTAAAATAACTCAAAATCAGCGAAAACATATTTTTGATACAAAAGCCGGCCAAAATATCATACCGGAATCGACCGCTCTAAATATTGACAACAGTCGAGATGGGAGAACCGTCTTCAGTTCTGACGCACCAAATATTACTGATATTGTATTCATGTCAATGCCGTACTCCGATTGAGTTCACAGATACAGAAAATATAGTCTGAAAACGTTTTCCATTTTATTTATTGTGTTATGATTTGTCTGTGTGAATATAAGTTATTTGAAAAATAGGAATATTGTTATCATCTAATTATTTGTTCTTTTCTGGGTTGTAATAAATTTTCCTATTATATTCTGGGTTTCTAGGAATCCCATATATTGCATTATACTCTCAAATCCACGATAATATAATAAAGCATGTTTGCAAAATACATAACATAACAGCAACGCGTCATCTGTGTTAATAATGCTTTATTTCCCCCCAAAACTACGAGTATACTACATTTTATATTCAACATAACGAAGAGGAGGTCCATTTATTATTGTACCTGGAGAATGAAGATAACTAACGCTCACCGTTCCGTAAAACATACCTATCGTATGATAACTGTGTCCTTTTGCGGTTGAAAGCCCGTCGGCTGCCACCCTGTGGTACGAACTATTTCCGACGCAAACGAGATCGGTTTCGGCGATAGAAATTTTGATTGCAAAGTGTCCATTTCCATTTATATCTATCTGTCTATTCATCTGTGCGTTGTGAGATATTGCCAATGGTGTTCTATGTTTAGCCGTGCTTTAGCGTTATCGTGTAATATTTCTTGTTACATTATTATGGTCTTATTGATATAACTTAGATTTTGTATTTTTATCTACTGCTTTGTTCTTTAATTTACCTTTCGGTAAGTTATTTTGATGTTATCAAAAGTTACTTTCATGTCTAGATATAGTTTTATCATTTCTAATTTAGTTTCTTTTGGACAGGTAGGTACTAGGTAGACAATTACTGTTTGCGAGAATGTGTCCAGTGAGATCTTTTACCCATGTTTGTGTCAAAGGACAATGTTGAAACCAGTAGACTGTTTGTTTGAAGTCGATTGTTCGAACGATATCACTTGTTTATTGTCACCGGCAGTTCTGAGAGTCGGATGTTTCATGGCTTGTTTCTGAATAACGCAAATCAAATCATTATGAGATATAGCAGACTAAACGTCAGCAAGTGGTGTAAGTACATCAATCAAGTTACTGTAGATGTAATCTGCAACGTGTAAGTAGACCCAAGGTTGCGTTCACTTAAATTGGATTTCGGTGTTTCGGAATTCGCAGCGTGTTTGTAAACAACTGTATCATTTCCATTTGCTGTGTTTTGGTTATTAGGAAAATTATGCTCTTGGTACATATAAATACATTTTATTATCTGTTCAGATAGTTCGCTATTTGTTATGTTTATGAATTACCTTGTTTGTTTGTGTTGTTTTAAAAAATATGTTTTGGCGGCAGCACGATTTTTGTGTTAAACCGGGAAGTCGCCTGTTCACAAATTGCAATTGCCTTCTAATACAATCGACACGAGAATGATTCATTCAGCATTCAATCATTCAGCGATCGAATACGTCACGTCAAGGGTACCTGGCCACCGCTCGGTACACGGAGGGAAATCCAGCGAAAGTGGCTCAGCGTCACATCGTCATGAGGTCACGTGGGCCTCAGCGCTGTCCGGCGATGGAACAATGGACGATCTGGGGCCTAGTGTAGGCCGCGCGTGGAATTATTTTTATATCAGCGTCTGACATTATTATATAGGTTGATAATTTTTTTTTTAAATAGACAAGACATAGATTCGTTGAAGGCGTTGGAAAGTATATGGAGGAAATATTGACTGGTCCGATGAACGTTATTTCTTAGTATTCGCTTTTACGGAAGCACAGATAAATAAATTATATATTTCATATTAGGAATTTAACGTGTATTGAATTTAAACGCGTTTTGTACGCTGCTGTTGTATAAAATTTGTTAGAATACAAAATGCATACTTTTATGTTTGAATGGATTTTTGTATAGCGTAGTTCGCTATGTTAGTCCGATTAATATATTGATGAATAATGACCTATTAAAAACCCAATAAATATAAATGAACATGGATTTAGTACGTGCAGTCGTATTTGTCGTATCATTACCATTATTAAATTTCGGCAAGTAATCGCGAAGTCATGACTGGAACAATGGAATTGATATGCGATCATCGGTCAATGCGCCCTGTGTGGAATAAGTGGAATGAACGTGAAACTATTTTGTGTCAGCAAATAATTTCTATAGTTGATCGATGATAGTTTTACCTTCAGTTCCGCCTGACCTGATGTCGGAGGTACAAAACATGATGCTCGTACCATAGTGGTGGTTAACGCCAATTGGACGACAAGGGTAGTTATCCTGTTAAGAATTTCGACACACTTTTTATCGTATGTTACTGAAAAGGAAATAAATATTGCTTCGATTTTATTATTGTTTCTTCACATATTGTTATTATTGATTTGTTATCATTTCTTAAGTTTGCAACATTATAATTGTAGTATTGTTGTTTAGTGCGTTTACATTAACGACATCATCCATATTGTCATTACCATTACATGCTTTGAATAAGTTCTACTTACCTAAGCAAAAGTTACGTCATCATCGACCCATGCTACTCCTGCGCCGATTCCTCTAATTTGAAATTCGAAACGTTTTGTTACTTCAAAAGCTGTTTGGAAATCGTCTGCTCTATGGACGTTCAAATAAGATTGAATTTCGTTTATAGATTTTTTATTTATTAGTGCGCACCGCGGGGCAATAAGTTTATTGTTATGATTAGTACGTTTGCGAACGGTAATGACGTCTAACAGAAATGATTAACGCCGACCCTTATAGCTCGCTTGAGCAACTCAACAATACCGGTTACTGTTCGGTTGGAAAGGATTTATGGGTTGATATGGCAGCAACTATTGAATAATTCGAAAGTGTTTCAACGCCCTATATCTAGTGTTACGTGATATTATAATCATTTCTTTCACACAGTATGACGCGCGACGTCTTGTTTTGGGAAATTTCGGGCGTTGTAGGTAGTTGAATGGTAGGTACCTACAGCTATCAAAATTTTGTTAGTCCGTTTCTTAACATAAGCTGGATTGGTACTACATAATATTTTATTAGTTACTTTATACTGTTTTCTTAACATTAAATTAATTACATAGTAACTATGAACTTCCTTAACGTAGAAAATATAAAAATAAATATTTCGACCACATTTATATGTAGATATTTATAAAGCCTAACAATGGTCCAGTTGAGATTATGGCACGCGGTTGCGAGATACTCGTAGTTAATTGTTGAGTACAAGCAACATTAACGCTAGTAGGAAGTAGCCATTCCTTTGTGCCGGCCACCTAAACAGGCGTGTGACCTATTTACCCGTTAGGGCGAGGATCGCGTTAAAAACATTCCTCATAAAATCTCCGCCAAGTATTCCGCTCACAAAGGATTCCGAGGGCCACGCAAAGGGAGGAATTCGCTTTAAATTCCCCTGTCTATCTCTCTGAGGTACCCACTTAAGATATGCGTGGGGTAGGATAATTCAGTTTTGGTACCGTCGTCATCCTTTGAATTTTTTTATTACGTACCTAGTATCAAAATAATATTTGAAGTAATAGTATTACGTGTCTATGTCTGTGTAGTCATGTCAAAGTCACTTTTGACCTACGATGTGTAATTGTGAACTCAGTACATAATAATATGTGTGTCTAACGTGTCAATTTGAAATAAAATAAACATTGGAAGTACTTTTACTTTCATTGTGTTTGTAAACAAACGATGCTACAGTGTCGGCGTGACATAGATTTAGATACGCTATATTCGCATTGGGACTGTACTCGGGAGCGGTACATGGAACGTACATATAAGCTCTAATTGCACCAATTTGCCCGATGACTTCACCGAAACATTGACCTTTTCGCGGATTACGCCGCTTCATCTCGGCACACCGGGACACAGGTCACACATAGGTATATGTACACGCGCACACATTGACACGTACAGAACATCCGCTCTTATCATTGACGACTATCATCGAATTGACTTGACGCGAACGCTTCGCCGCCTCAGTACATCACTGGCGCTCGCGAGCGACGCACGTCTCAAAAGTCCATTGCGAGTTCATAAGTCACGAATCGTAACCAGTGACCAAAAAGACGTAATACTTTATGAGTAATACCAGTAGTGATAGGTTTGCGCGCAGTGCAAGGCATCCTTTGTAATATTCCCCATCCGATCGTAAACGATGTGATGTTTTTATAGTGTTCACCACGCGAGCGCACCTGGTCCGGCTTGTTGTGAATCGTACGGGCGATCACGTGCTAAGTACGTATACGCGATTGTCGCTCAAACCTAGTGAACCAGTGTAATAGTTTACAGTGGCATCAGTTAGATTCCTCGTGTCTTCGAACAGAAAATGCATCGTGCACGACGGTAAAGTTAACTTAAGCCTATTGTGACAGTAAGGATTGCAGTGTTTCACGGATCGTTATAATGGCCCTCGTCTGATCATCGTTCGAAGCGTGTATACGTCCCGCGGGCAGCGGGATCGCGTCGGTAGTGCGTTCCTCGACGTCGGGATGTACGAAGTGTCGTGCGTTGCCGGCAACAAAGTGGACGCTGCTTACGCAGTCAAGAGCCTCTCGAACGTGGTACCGCCAGGGATGGGTCACGGGGTGTCGGTGCAGCGTCACCACGCGCACTCGCAGTCGTACAAGCACAAGCCGGAGCCGCCGCCGGTGAGCAAGCCGGACGCGCTGAAGTCTCACGTTATGAGACTTCTGAAGCGTTCGAAGAGTCACACTCCGGCTACGAGGGCGGCTGAGAGTCAACCGGATCCGAGGAATTTCGATCGGCGGACGGTGTTTTCGAGGCCGGTGGCTGATGAGCAGCGCAGGCGGAGGAATTCGGCGGAACGACGCCGCAGCGCCGATAAGCGCGTGATGGTGACCATCGTGGACGGACTGCCGGTCGTGGTCACCGGGCAGAATCCCCCCCNNTTGTAGGTTACATATCGGATGACTTTAGATTAGTGAGGTAGACAGATAATTATCTTATCCTGGTTTTTGCATGTAGAACAATGTGTCAGAATAAGCGTCTGAAGAATCTTTTGTGGATGCAAATGGTTTAGATTAAAATATTTTTTCTTATATAGGAGGATGTTGTTATGTTAATAGTGTCCGTAAAATAATTTATTAAAATATTTCTCGGTAGATTAATTAAATTTACCATACACCCAAATCGATTGTGCAAAAACTACAAGTTTAAAAAGAAGTATATGTACGCAATACGAAATACCTTATTACATACATGCGTAGGCAATAATTCGTAATGCTAATAAAATAAGACAGTTTGAGGACGACATTCCGCTGCACGCATTTGTCTGTTCCGACTGTTGAACACGGGAATTATGTTACAATACTTACAATACTTTATTTATTACAACCAAACCCTTCTAGTACGACTAGCTGCGCCCGGCATTGTTTCGCATAATATGATATAATTATTATGTAATATTATTGTTATTATGGCAGTGTTTCTTATAGCGCGTTGAGTTGCGAGTTATTTTCGAGCTCTGAATTTATACAACACAAATTAACAAATGATCACAAATATTGGTTGATTTAGTGATGTCTGTTGTGTTGGATAAAATGTTAATAAGTAATTACGTATAGTGATAAATATAGTAATAGATCAATGAACTCTTTGAATCTAATATCGTGATAACATTTTTGGACTTTTTGTATAAATTGATACAATTTATTTAAAATAATTTAAAATAAATTAAAGGGACAGTGTGTTAGTTAACTCGCTCATTCATTTAATAAATTAAACGTCACACGCAAGGAAGTTGTAAAATTAAATATTTTCTTACATGGTGCTAAAATGTGTCTTCCTCGGATTCGAAGAAGAATTAAAGGAGCAGAATCTGAGAAAACTTCGTTCGGCAGACTGGATGCTGGAATGCTTGATACACACAGTGACCTCGTTATTTAATAAATTCTACTTTAAATTTGTAATTTATAAATGAGTTACTTACATTTTATTACTTAATTATTTAGCCGTCAATCAAAATAAATAACAACATTTCGCAATCAATTACACACTCTTTACGAGCTGGCACGTACGTTTCTGTAGCGTACCAATATGATCGTTTATCAATTGTTCTATGTTGTGGACATAATATAATACATTAATATGATATAATCCTGTCTGCGGCTAGATGAACACGTCCATCGAAAAACCTTGTGGGTAACACTATGTTCTCAATTAACCATCAGGATCTTACGGAGTATTTAATTCGAGATCTCTCTCTTGTTGAAGATCCATGGTTAAAGTTATACTCAGTTTAATGATGATGGGGGTGTCTCTTTCGTGTTACTGGCTAGTTAACGCCCTAAGAAGGTTTTTAATTTTTTGTTTCGAACACTCCCTGTGTTCGTCCCAAGAGCCATTAATAATGTCGATGCCCTGGATTTTTTTTGGACCGACAAGGCGTCAGTGAACTGGGGTTCCTGATGCGCGAAGGTGTTCATTTACCAAAATGGCTCGTTAGCAATTTACATGAAATATGGCGCTTTCATCGCCATAATTTACTTCAACTTTAAAACGTTAATAATAGTCATATTTCAACATCCTCAATTTCGATATGTCATACGTATGTGTGGCCCAAATTCGAACCTGGTCGACGGTAGCGCGGAAAGGCCGAATCATAAACCAGTTTCTGCATGTAAAACATAGGCCAGCGAGAGACAAAAAAGGTCTCGTATTAAGGACAGTTTTCAACGTCTCAATGTTATCTTAATGACCACTAAATAGTAGGTTGCAGTGTTAGTTATGAGTAATCAGTAACTTACTAATATGTGAAGATAAGTAACGAGTATGGAATGCCAGGATGTATTATATTATCTGTTGTCTTGGACGAACTGGGGTACTTAAGCTTTTTATCTTACCGACCGAATTCTATATAAGGAACTTGACGTGTTCTTTCGTTGTGCCGCTCAGCAAGGAATTTTTTGAAGTCTGCCCACCAACGTACGACTACTAGGTCAGGCATCTGTGAATTATGGTCAAGACTAGAAGAACGATCAGACGATGTTGTGCAATATGTTTGATATCTTATAGTTTGGATGTTTTTCACGTCAGGTAGGCTGCTCAGAAAATGCTCATCGTATTAGTCAACTTTTGCTGTGGTGATGTTTCAGTAATTGTCATAGTTTGGCTGATCCCTTGAAGTATGTATATCGAAAACTACATCACCCTTGGTCCAAGGGTGATCCTTAATGATTTTCGGTCTTTTTATACATAACATTTTTTTGTTATCATCAAATATAGAAAGATTTCAGCGACAAACTTACCTACATTTAAAATAAAACGATAACGGAAAATACATATACATTATAGGTGTATGAATAAATTACAAAAGAAATACGCATTAAGGGATGATAAATGAGTCGTGATGGTTATTTATGAGTTATGAACTCTCAGCTATTCATTTGTTTTATGACTTTAGTAATATGGATGTTTTACGTGTAATACTACGCTACAGTTAATTGATGGACATCTCGTTAAGTAGCCCGTTAAAAAC
This sequence comes from Lerema accius, assembly GCA_001278395.1. Classification (NCBI taxonomy): domain Eukaryota; kingdom Metazoa; phylum Arthropoda; class Insecta; order Lepidoptera; family Hesperiidae; genus Lerema; species Lerema accius. The sequence continues at coordinate 200,452 of LGAG01028595.1, forward strand.
CTTTTTAATATCAATAGCAGCAATGCGAGAAATGGGCCTAAACCAGAGTATACAATAAATGCCTGAATATAGGTATAAAAGTGGAACAGTTAACGAGCTATGACACCTCAAACCATCCCTCATCCCCTCGGCTGCAGCCATCTATCTATCTACTCTTGTAATCTTGAGGTTTTGAATGAATGCATACTAAAATAGAAGCTCGCCGCGTAATCTGTTGAAAGCCCGTCGGACAGGTACAATGGGCGCCCTGAAATATACTATTCACAATTCTTTTACAGTTGATACGACGAGCTAGCGTTCTCTCTTGTCTAGAAATGCCCGTTGCCTCTGTGATTGTCGTCGTAGTTATCTTAATGATGTATTCTGTCGTAGTCAGCAAAATCTACGATCACTTAGTTTAAAATCATTTATGTAACTACAGTTTAATAACTAGTAGTTTAACATGGTGTACCATCAGGACAGTCATCACAAAGACTTGCAATACCACGTTGTGAATGGATTTGAGATTAAATACTCATAGAACGAAATTAAATTCCGTTGCTCTGTTATAAAGTGACACTAAGCACTCACGACTGACATTTCTCTCAATTGGCACCCACGTTTAACATTTTCATTGATGCTAGGGCTTCATTTATGGCCTTTCGCTATAATTATCTTCTAACTAATGGCACAACGCAGATGTAGCCATGCGTTTAGCTTCATAATTTGTAACCAATGCCGGTGTTAACGACGAACTTGCTATAAGCGATAAATCGAGTGGATTAGTACTTTGATAGCCGATTTCCGTTAATATACGTACGTAATACGATATTAACGGCGTGAATTTAATAGCTATAGTTAAAACTGTGCTGTAATCCAGGTGTAACAGTAGACTGACACAAATCTCGGGTTTATTTCCTCGAGTTTTGTGAAGAAGTGTTTACAGTCGCGTGTTCATCAAAGCGCGTTCACCCAGTTTCGTAGCGGCGATTCGCGGCACTCACGCCATCCGATACGTGAAATGCACATTCGATGCACCTAGCTCGTGAATTTGGCACATTCGGACACCGCCGACGCGAACGGTTATGTTAGTGATAGTGTGACGAATCGCTTCGATGCGATTTGTGCAGATATTACACAGTTCACTTTTGCCTTTCGTTTTGGGTTACCAGCGAATTAGTTTTTGTTTCAATTAGATTACTGTCGTCGAGTTTCTCTTTATGGTTTAGTACCTACATTTGGAGTTGGAGTAGGTTTATCATATCACATCACATGCCGGAATTTCCGAAACATACATAGACCTTCAGTGTAGCTTATTAAATGCTAATAGGATTATACAACCGAAATTGATGTAGGATGCTAAGAAGCAGAAATATCGAGAAATAAAAAATAATTACAACGACCACGAACACTGTGTGACGAGCACGGTCATTCTGTCAAGAGTAGTTGTAAGTAGCGGCTAAAATAAATTTAGGTATGTATTTAACGCCTGACTAGAACCGCTTGTTGATATGTAGCTATGAGAACTTTCCAGATGTTCACCAATATGATTAGTGCTCTGTGTTAGAACTTGCCTGTTCCTTAATTGCTGCACCTAACTAAGTTTTGATGCAGCAATTAAAGCGACCCTCCGTCTTGGGTACGGTATGAAATTATACTGTGAATTATATGAAGCCATATTGTAAATCACAATTAATATACTACCTCTACTAATAATACTACGTACTAAGAATTTCTCTACGGCTACACATAATAATGCTTACATTCGGCGAGAATTAATTACGTTAATATGATTAACCTTGACATAAAAACAAGTATTACAGTAATTGCAAAGTGACATATAGATGTTTTTTTTTTCTTTTTCTCTCTAATTTGTATGTATAATCATTAACTGTACTTTTTCATGTTAAGGTCCATAAAGTCCATAATTGATTGGAGCTTTCACAGTGAGATTTACGGCTTTTATTAAGCACATTGTGATGTGAAAAGTGTGAGTGTAACTATGAATATGAAATCAGATTAGGATTCTACTATGTTATTCACTCTTAAATTCCATTTCACGTAAGAATATGATATTCTCAAGTTATTTGCTACAATAATAATACATAGGGAATTATTATTGTGACATTTATTTGATAGGTATATAGACTTTAAATAATTTCTAAAACAACATGCTACTCATATTGAGTTAGGTGATGTTTATTTTGTTGATAAATATTTACACTTATTGTATCCACGTTTGTGTATATTCAGTTTCTGTCTTCGATATGTTAGCGGATTTACCGACGAACAGTTTATTTAATATTGAAGGAAAAATACAAACCGGAATGTAAATGGGTATATTGTATACCCTCGCGTTCATCTGATTCCTTCAATGTGACTTTGAACCGTCGAATAAGGCAAACAGTAACAGACTGTCTCATATTTATGCTTAATACTTTATGAATTTTGTCAACCACATTGAACTTATAGCTTACAAATATGTATTTTACATCCGATAATTCTTTCTTTTCATTCAAGATTTTAGGGTAACTTTTTGGAGTTCTTATACTAGTTAACTAAATGACCCGTTTTGTGGTCGTAACTAGTCCTTTATTCGTTCATTTACTCATGTTAATCAAGTCTATGATCAATCAACTGTTTTCACTATACCGTATCTCAAAGTCGTACATGCCTGCGTTATACATAATATAGTACTGTAATTATTTATTTTCAAATATAAACATGTGCAGTTTAGACAATTATTTCCTCATACCACGATTAGTTCACCTGTCGATAGATGGACACCTGTGCAAGAACATAGGTAAAGTTAGTATTAAACTATTAACTATTGCTATGGAACAAAGATCGTCAGAGTACAGTCCGAGTGTGGAATGACACATGCCGCTCATACGCTCCATTAAGAGTTCAACTATGCACCGCAACCACTAGCAGTCATGATAATAACGTTAATAACGCAATGATTCACAGATGCAACGCTACCGACTCGCTCCGTACTAGGGAAAAATACACGGAAAAATTACTCATGTTATACCATTTTATAATCGCGCTAATTGAGGCGTAAATGTCTGATTTTTTTTGGTCCCGGTTTTTAAAGTTATGTATCTATTAATAATAATTTTAGTAGCTGAGTACTAAAAATTAGGAGAGATATTTACATTTTATCAGTCAGATCGTACGACTGACGCGAGAATGTAGGTAGGTAATATGCCACTAAAAACTATCACTGAAATATTTAATTGTCGTACATGTGAGAGATGTGTAAGAAAATACATTACAATAATAAACTTACCTGATTTATAGAATAACTAGTCGACCCGGCAGATATTTTAAGATTGATTTTATATTCCAACTATCACCATATTTGCTAACTGTAAGACGGCATTTAAATATCTCTTAATAGTTTAGCTGATCCCTTGGGAGAAGCTCGACAACGGCACCACTAGACTTAGGTAGTGAAATTATAATAACACAAATAATATTAACAATGGCAGCAGATAACAATAACAACGTGGGTGTTGGTGACGTCGGCGTCGTATTATAATGTTGCGACGTTAATAGTTTTTGCACAATTGAAACAGGAATAGTCCACTATCACTATATCAGTAATTCTAATTCCCGACGATCACGCGACGTTGCGACTTGCGACGCACGACACCGCTATCGTATATGTACTTGTACAATTATACATACATACATTGACGCAATATGTGTGTGTGATGTGTGGGGATGTTAGTGATGTGACAAATATTCGTGTTCGCGTTCGCAAGAAGTCGCGTAAATAAGGCAAAGCACAAGGAGATTTTGTAAAAGGATTTATTAATAGGTAAAATTTTAGATTTCTTTTTTTATTGTTCCAATTTAACAAAAATAGGAATCGATCGTGATGACGCAGCTAAGAAATACGAGTAGATACTACGTATATGATGAAGTGGATAATTTCCTAACGTTATTTCCGCTTAGGATTCAATTGGTTCAAATGTTTCATTTTGATGGATTCGAATACCGGCTATGAGTATTCGGATTAGTATGAACATCGTTACCTCACTAGTGTGTATGATAGACGGAAGAGGGAAGTGTGTTCGTTTGGATTGCGACATGTGGAAACGGTGTTGCCTCGCTTGATGACTTAATTTTAATAGTTCTTTTAGTAGTTTATTTATCAACACGATTTGTGTTGCTCTTAAAATGTGTCTGGGTTTTGGCTTCATTTAAAACAACTGGAGCTCGCTCAAATGTGTCATGATCAGGAAACGATACATTTATGGCAATTTGATGTTTTATGGCTTAATTGATAGATTGATGGTGAGAGTAATAATAAAACTTAAAATATGGAACCGCTATCTAATAACATAGGACCTTACAGGAGAAATAAACGTGCGTACGCTGAAATTATGTTTCTTTTTTTATTTGATTTCATATAAATCACGATACCAATAGGAAAGCAATAAAATTTTGCATCCTAACAATTTATTACCAAGACCGTGTAGGGGAAACACAACAAACAGATGACGATGCGACCGCCTACATAAAATTAGACGACCCAACACCTTATATAGATTAGGTACCTGCAAATCGTGTAGGTTTACGGGACTTGCATGCAACATTGTAAAGGTAGCAAATATTGCCCGGCAATATTGTTGGAGGATATCCGTTATGGTGCAAGATAGAAATAAACGTCGTCATAATAACAGAAGTTGAGGTGAATATAAACAAATGGTATCGTGCAACTCGGAACGGTCACTGGCCATCTAAATCAGAACGCACGTGGATGGTGTCTATTAATAGACAAGTTTCCCATGTCTGCGATAGTTGGTGAATCATGGTGGTATAAATAGTTGTTATTGGATTGCAATTGGTTGGAAATGTTGTAATTGTATTGTGTACTTGAATTTTTGCTGTGGATTGTGGTTAACAGTATTATAGGGTTATGGTTATAGATGTAAAATTCACGTCGTCAATGATGTGACACATACTTTACCCGATTAAAGCTGTTTTGCGTTAATACCGAAATTAAACATACGTAGTGTCATTGGTTTCACACTAGTCATCGGGTTAGGATGCGAGTAATGCCTTATTATAGAAGAGTTATAATAATTTTAAAATAAAGTCGTATGACCACACGAGAAAGTCACGAGGTATTGTTTATGAATCAATGGCCATTAAGTTGTTGTTTCTTGTCTATTAGTTGGCAAATGATATCCTTGGCATTTCTTATCGTTGGTTTTGAGCAAAATTGTGTCTGATATTGTATGTTGTATTGTATGTTGTATTGTATGTTGGACAGTCTCGTAATACAGTGACGTGAATAGAATTTGTAACTCAAATCATAAGAATAATATTTAAATTCGATCTAAAATTCAAGTTGAGAACTGGATTACAAACAGGCGTAAGAATGACATTAAAATTTCAAGGTTTCGATAATATGGAAAATGTTTTGATTAAAAAATTTGCATAGTACAGTAACGTTCTTCAAAACGTAACACTACTTCAGTTTTCCTATTCATCCAGTCTCCGCTTAAGTAATTAGTCGTCCTTTTCTATTTTAATCCGCCGTGTCCGCGCTATTTCGTAACTAGTCCAATACGAGTGTTTACTGCACACATCGCTTCCTGGTGCAGTCGCCGTCAGCAGTTGGGAGAATAAAATAACAAAACAAAAAAACATTTTATGAATAGAGTGCTCTTATAAATGAGGAAAAATAAAACCGCAGTTTTTAACGAACACAATGTTTGGATGCGGCGGACGTAGGTAACGTTTTGCAGTGGTCTCCAAATTAGAACAAAGGTACCTACGACGCGATGGCAACGTGTGTTATTAGTGGAGCAGGAGAGTTGGGGGTGGTCGTGGTGACTTTGCAGAATTTGTGACGCGGAAATAGATGGATGTTTTGAACCTGTGTGGACTGTGGGACTGTAGACTGTGGGACTGTAGACTGTGCGACTGTAGACTGTGCGACTGTAGACGGAGTGTACATAGTGTATATAGTGTATAGTAGGTACTGGGAATTTTTGGGGTAATTGTTTTTGATGATTGAATGTACTTCGCGTTGACGTTTTGGCTATTGTTCTTTAATTGATTTATTTGTAGCCAAATGACTATGTATGACTAAGCGTTGAGGTTTTTCCTTTAAGACCTTAATCGAAATTATGGATCTTTTCCTCACATTGGCATATGTATTATGGGTGTTAAATTATAATTTACCTATGGGTTTTTCAATTCGTATAATTAGGCTATACAGACCACTCTAATTACTGCTGTCCCACTGCCTAATATAGCGTACAAATAAGGACAATAGTGAGAATTTTACGTTTAGTCCACACATTAGTACATGAGAAATTAAAATAATATGAAACTCCTAAACTCAAATCGCCAAAGCACCAGAAGAACTAGCCATTGAAAATAAAAGTAAGTAATCTCCTACAAGTGGGCGAGCGTAACAGCGGGCAGTGAACGAGATGTTATCTAACCGGGATGATAAAGGCATTAGTTATCTCGATACACTCGGATAATATTTTTCAAACGGCGCTAAAGATAGCATAGCTGTGACCGTGAAAACGTGTCGGCGTTAAACGTTATAGCATTTTTTAAGACTGTTGTCATGTGAAATGGCTTAATGCGAAATATACCTACTGTTGGTGAAATATTTGTGTTATTTTACCATTAGAAGTGTATTGAATTCGCGAAGATCTTTTTTAAATTACTTTGAAGCGTGATGATACAGAAACTGCGAAACTGGACTGTGTTTCTTTTGTGTACGAATAATACTGCTAGATAATAATTATATCGTAAAGACTATAAAGAGGAATCATCCTAGGTTGTGTGGAATAATAACTTCTTTTATCCGACTAAGGCGAAGCTAAAAAAGGGTTATGATTTTGATCGGTATGTATGTTTGTATTGATGTATTTTCATCTATTCCCTCCTAACTCCTAAACTATTGGTCATAATTTGATAAGTGGAGTATCATTAGAAGCGTCTCGTTATTCCGCTGGTTATAGGCTACATTAAATTATTTGCTTGTTTAATAAATACGTAATATATCTAGATAGATATTTATACTATAAGATATTATTGGATATCGTGCAAATTTTTTATGGAAATACAACGCGATTCGTGTATTTCGATATAAAAATGTTATCACACGTATTAGTTGTGTTTGCTCTCAGACGCCGGTCGTTATCGGCGAGGCTCGTCGTCTTTACTGTGCGCATTGTTGTTCGCATTTAATTCGATTATTTTATTTCTCGCTTATCACTTGTGTTTATCAGTTTAGTATCAGATGGTGGGAAGAAAGGACTTTTTGGAATTGATTTACCCACTTGTTTTATTTTATTAGACGCAATTGATATATTCAAGTAAAGGAAAATAGGGGAGTGTCTCTGATTTACTCCTATCATATCATACTTTTAATGAAAAGTAGATAAGAGCTATCTATTACTAAAATGATGTCTTACTTGTAAGCTTTGATTATTAGCTTGCTTGCAGACAAGTATTTTGATTACCTTTGTATACAAGTGTACAATTCCAGGATTCACAAAAAGCTTTGAATAGTTAAAAAATAAACTTGTTACTTTAAATAAAATATCGGTCCATGTAAAAGAAACATCACGTATATAGCCACGAGCAAACTTTGCACTTATTTGTTCTTCGACTTGTAAGTGTTCTAAAAAACTTACGATATAAGTTATTTTTTGTAGTTCATGGGTTTTGCCACCGACAAACATGTTTCTAAAATTATTTTTGCGTCGATAAAAAAACGGACTATCATTTTACTCCCGTACCAACAACGTATTGCCAACGTAATTTTAAATGGCGTTTAATTAATTGGAATGGGTTATTAAAATGTACCTATTTGATGATGTCAGTGTTTAAGGCTCAAATAAATGTTCCCTTAAGTATAATAACTGTTTGGAATTCGTTGCGTTAATGTAATATTTGTGAAGGTCCTATGCCGTCAGTTCAGCTGGTACCATAATAATGAATGCTAAATAGCGTTCATAAATTAAAATCAAACAAAGGTCCCGTGTTAATATTATATTGGATTGTTCTTATTTATTGTGCCTCATAAATATTGCACAGTTAATAGTTAATAGTCGTGTGTCATATAAGTTATAATCATTATCAATTACTCACGTTTCTTAAGGTATTTAAATGTATTTTTTTGTACTTCTTGCACGTATTTATCAAGTCTCGTTTATTCTACAACAATTCGATATTTCTAGTCTGAGTTACTTGCAACGCCACCTAGCGGCAAGTAGATGTACCAAAATACTTCCTATCTCTGTAGCAGTACAGTAACTGTATAGTTACTTTACTTTAAATATTAATTTCTGGTTTTATTTTGTACTGTGTAATATTAAAATTTTTAACACGTCAGAAAAAATAAATATAATTTTTAACTTAAGCACGCAGTATCGCTACTTGATACTAGATGGCGCCACGGGTTTACAACTGAACAAGTCATACGAGAATTTCTTTACATAGACCAGAAAGGACAATATACGAAAATGCTAACTTAATAAATAATAAAGTTATAGTAATTAATTTATTTATTATAAGTTACTAAATTGTACATTTAACTATAATTCGTAAATCATAATAATTTTGTTCTTATGAAGTCGATGTCCAGTATAGCGCGGATGCATATTAATATAACAAACAATAGCATTATTGCCCCACTAGGAATATTTGTAGACGACATAGATGCGAAATTATAAAAAAATATATTTAATAATAAAAATATATGTATTAGAAATATTACAACATAGCCATTATAAAATTCGATGTGGGGCCGTTTCTGCTCCATTTAGTAATTTCATCATTTTATGTGGATGTTTTATTTAAATTGGTGAATACGGATCGAAAGTTCGAAATAGGAACTGGTTTTATAGGCAGGCAAGCTTCATCTACATTTACATGGCAGTTATCTGGCTGTGGCACGGGAGCAGGTGCAGTGAAGTTGTTTTATACTATAAGTTAGTGTATAAAAACAAAGTAATTTGACTTAAATTATGTATAGAGTCGCGACGCGGGTGGGTTACCAAGCAATAGGTGTTACGAAATATATTCTAAGAACCGGAAGTAATGGGTAGGATAACAGAAAATTTAAGAGATGGCACAACATTTCTGGTAGTTGATGTTTGACAAAGTTATGTGGTTTTCATGCTTTGATGTCATCGTGTAAACACAAATTTATGCATATTTTGAAAAGAAATAGCGTTGTTTTATGAGAAGTTTGACAACCCTGGTGGCTTTATAATTTCTATGTGGACCAACGTTCAGTGACTCCTGGGTTTGATTACCAGGGAAGCATGAATTTGGAGGATTTTTACGTTTCTTGCAAATACGTAGCGAGAATTCAATAACAGGTACAACTTTACGATGTAACGATTGTGTTTAAGCAAAAATCTTTGTGACTGACCAACCGTGAAACCTTTTCTAGTTGATGTACAATCCCGCGTCAAGCGCGAACCGTATCGAGACACCATCGGATCGGTCGTTGACCTCGCCGGCCAATGTGGGCGTTCTCTTATAAGGAAGTGCGCAAAAACTAAGATTTATTACTCCCATTCTTCTTTTCGACTTTCGGCTGTTAATATTTTTGCATGTCTTACATATTGTAGCGTGTAACAAAGTGTCAGAAGTTATGTTACGTATAAAAAAGCTTGAAATGGGAAGCTTAGCCATTGGCTGGTAGACATGTTTGGTTACTGCGTCTCAATCATATCAAATACTTTAGGGAGTTGTTAAAATATTATATGGAGTAATAGGAGTTTGTGAAACTAACCCAGAATTTTAGGTCGCCATAGTTGTCCCACTAACCAGCTCTGCTGTGAATGAACTAATTTTTTTTTTTTTAAGAAACCATTCGCTATTTGAATGCTAAAAGTTTGGAACTATTAACATAAAAGGCATCGCTAGTGCGTGTCGGCAAATAAGGAAAGTAAATCATGAAATGGGCAAAAATGTTGTTTTTGCAAACTTATCAATATTATTGAAAATTTTGTAGAGAATCTTGGGTATGCGGGTTTCCTCACGTTGTCTTTATCACAAGCTATCTCTAATTACACTGATATGATGTTATTTTAATTACCGAGTCATAAATACGTAAAATGACAAGTGAGCGTTGGCTTCGTACTCGGTGTTCAGGTCACAAGGGAGGTGGTAGCCTTGGTACTTGGCTTGTAATTATAGTACCGTGCCCTCCAAGGCCACAGCTACAGTTAAATTAAGATAGGGCAAACGGTGGGAAAAGGTATGATAGGAGGAAATTAATTGTTCAAATGCTAGAAATGCCTTGTCAGGATATTTTGTGGATGGAATATTATACCCCTCAATGCTAAGGTTCTGATGTCGTGCCCGCTTCTCTCGATAAATTAGTAGGTATTGGTTAAAATTATTGCGGTTTTTAATATCATATTTTTATATTAGCTATCACGTAAATGTTATAAAAAATATTTATTTACATATTTAGTTTACCTCTATGATAACGTTTTCAAATGCTAATGATAATACTTAATAAAAATATTAACTGACTCATTTAATAAAACTTTACTCCATGTCCCAAAACAGAAGTAATTTACTTAAAAAACTCCCAAAGCTGTGCACAACGCCCACTCTGTGAAGATTGGATTAACTTTTAAAATTCCATTGAGTCCTTCTCGCGAGTTTTAACTAAAACTCCGTATAGAGCAATTTTCATTTTTCAGTTTCAAACGACTCTTTCAGCGTTTTCAGGCTCTTTGCGTTTAAAATTACATTCAGCGCGGAACGGTATTACTTTCAGCTTGAAAATATTGCATGTCGACGGATTTAGGTTGGAGTAAGGCTTAAAGAAAGATATTTTATTTTAACTTGTATTTAATAAATAAAGCACTCGCTTTATAACATGTGAACAGAATTTTTTATTTTACAAGTAAGCTGCAATTTACGTGATTATAACGATTTTTATCATTACATTGATACTAGTATATGTAAAAAAGAATAGTCATCTATGAACGAACTGTATCACAAAAAATTACATGGCTTATTTTCCTAATAGGCGTACACATCGAAAAAATAACGAAATGGAACACAGCCTCCGGTACGAACGAACGAATTGCTAGAATTATATGAACAATTGGTGCAGCCGACAGCCGTATGAACAGTTGGCGGGGAATTATGTGAACAGCCATTGTGCAGTAGTCGGGGGGCTATTTGTTAACTTTTGTTCAGTTCGGTGCGGTCGGAATGGTTTTCCACGGCTGCGACTTGTAATTGTGTGCATGTTAATGTCTCACTCGACTGCGATACTGATAGGCTTTTTTATTGAGCTAAAGGTTTACGAACCGACAAATGCTGAAGTTGAGGTTATTGTCGGCAAGTACTATTAAAAAAATCATCTACAGATTAGAAATGAGTAGATAGTTTATATGTATGAGTTGATGTGTCTACCACGTGGATTGTTTTATAAATAGCTATATTTGTTGGAATTTTTTATGCTATTTTGCTCTTTTTATTTTTCATGCTATTTCTGGTAAGGAGAGAATTAGATGTAGTTAATTATCAACTCTAAGGACTGTTATTATAAAATAAGATGGGTACTGTTATTTGAGGTCACACTTAATAGTTACATTAACTAATGGTAAGTTACAAATGCTTAAGTCACCACCGAATCTCACTAGACCCGCAATAATGGTTTCTTGCTTAAGCTAGCAGAATCGGGCCTCAACCGCTATTGCAGTGGTGTGTCAGTGGTATGGCAGAAGTATTGCAGCAGTATTACAGTGGTATTGTAGCGGTATTGGCAGCGGTACGGCGTTGGTGAACGTTACACGCTTCGCAGGAGACTCCGATGAGTCACAGCCGTCGCGGATTGCGAGTCTGTTTCCAATGTCCACGCTGATGCGTTACGACATCGACCGATACGGCAGGCTTGCAGGGTGCATTTTTTTCTACATAATTATGTATATCAATTGTCTCCTAACGCAGTTATTTATGTAATTGAACTCGCTCATGGTTATAGGTTGTTGCTCTTCCCAATTCATGATAATTTACGATGATTCTTACTGTGTATTGTCAACAAATACATGTTATGTTTTTGGTGCGAAAATTAAAACATATTTTGCCTGCAGTTTAATGTTGTATTATGAAAGTAGTATTCAGTAAAACTGATTTATTTGTAAATATGTATGTACCGACTATTTCTTTTTAAATATTTTTTTTTTATTTATTGTTCGTTGAGTTCAATGGATACACGATCCCTCGTCACGGTCACATGACCGGACACACTTACCTAACCTCCATGCTTTCTGTTCCGTTCAGCTGTTAAATAACTATAACAACTCACTGTTTTGCACAAAATATAATGCTCTAGTACAAAAAGTAATGAATATTGTAATATAATCGACGAGTGATACAATATAAGAGCTGCGTAAACAAATACGATTCGAGCAGCCACATGCAACCTTGACCGGTGACTAACGTGACCATTTAAGGTGTAATAACCCTTGATGTAGTTGGCGATATAGGGAGCATAAGTTGTGTGTAACACTGTAACTGTAACTTGTTACAAGTGTTATATAGTCGCAACTTGGAGGATTTAGTGTTACAGAAGTGACGAGCTCTGGATTGTATTGTTATTGTAAAACGTTAATTCAATAATATCAACTAGATATTGTGTCAGTACTAAAATACGTGTTCAAAAGTAGAGGCGCAATTGGACTGTAGTTGTGAATTTTTTTGTTTGCTTGAAACAACATGCCTTTCACAATGTCCCAATAGTGATAAAAATTATAGCCGAAAAAGGAAGATATGGTCAGTTTTGTACGGAGTTAGTAAACAAAGTACAAAAAGAGCTAAGAACGCTAGACGGTATTAATGCAGGTTAAATATTAACTGTCAATCTGTCAAAACCTTCCGCGCCACGCGGCTTAGTCGTGACCACGATCGTTGCAATTTGGTCGAAGTCCGCGGGTAATTGTATCATAGTAAAATGTGCACAAGCCGCGATGTATCTGTAAGAATAATATCGAATGTATATTATTGTCTAACACTCATAGTTCTTAGTTCACACGCATTGTTGTTATGCGTGTTTAAGCAACAGGTGCACAAAGGGGCGCATTTCGTCCCTTTTTGTACTGACGTTGAATTGAAACTGCTGCAAGTAGTAACTAGAAAACTTAACTAATAATTAAAAGTAGTTTGTATATCTACAAACATGTGAAACATGACAAATGTATAATGTTAAAGTGTTTTTAAAACAAACTTAACGAGGTGTACTTAAAAATTGTCACTTTGTTAGAAAAGAAGACGTTATATAAACATGACCTTGTTTCACCAAACAGCTCGCTAGCTAACTGGGTAAACACTGTCAAACGCACGATTTTCAGCTTATCTGTATGTCACGTGTAGACTTTTCTTTCTTACCCCCTTCGCCCCTCGAAGGCTGATAAGCGGTGAGGCGGCGCGGGCGCAACGCCACCGTAGTCGCGTCGCTACTGCCGTCGGAAGCGGACGTCGCGTTCGTCGCGACCCGATAAAAAAAAACATCTTAGTGAAGTGATACTTTATTTTATACTATGTGAATGTGTTGTACAGTGCCAGATGAAAGAGTTTTAATGTGACCGAATCGAGAAATCGACCCGTGTACCGATCGACAACGGTACCGTTGCGTCGCGCTTCGGCGATTCAGTTAATAACTCGTGGATCTACAGTGACGTGTGTAATAGTGCCTTTGCTAAGATTTAATACTGTGGAAAGGTCACTTACCTTGATCGGGTAAAGTGTGTTGAAGGATTTCACCTTACCGGTGGTCCGCGGTATTCGGCGGTTTGGTGTAATTTCTTTCCCTCGTTCTTACAGATCGCAATGCGCTGGATAACCGCTCACTCCATTGTTAAATTGTAGAAATCAACCTCGATATCTCGCCTTTAATTTCCTGCATCGATAGTCATGCTTATCGGGTAACAAAACGTATTGGTTTAAGATTTGAGTCATACATTCAAACTTGTGTCGTGTGTAAGTTTCTAGGAATCGATATTTACCGGAGGTTCGATAATTCAGAAATAGCTAACCGTACCGTCAGTGTTTGTTGTTCTTAGGATCATTACCGCTATTATATTTAAGCCTATGTGAGATGGATTCACCATCAGTTCCCAGAAAGCAATGTAATGAACTGATTGTAATCTTGTCTAAGACGTTGCCCCGAAGCGAAATCTTTTATTCCGTCTCGTTTAAGCGCACGTAATAGAGAAGACGATTAATCTATTCCATGTAATAAAATTCCAACAAAACATCGGCTGTTAGATTCCGATCTCATTATTGATCAAAAAGTACAACTATCTGATAGACAGCTGAAGCCTCATCTTGTAAATGGTGGAATAATGAACGGTAATATCTTAACTTTACGCTCGAAAGGTTATAGTTTTGTTTGACGTTGGAAGGTTTTGTTGCGGCTGAGTGAAACTGAGGCAACTGGACCTTGATATCCGGAGTTTCAACACCGACGGCCACTACAATTGTATGATACAACGTTCGATTGTTATTTAGGAAGCTTGGTGGCTTTGCGCCATGTCCTGTTAATACTATGAATGTCCTTGCCTCGGATATTTCGGGCTCTGTATTATTTCCATCTACGCCTAACTAATTATGTAATAACTTAACCTACACATTCTAATGTCAATAATACGGTCCCTTGGCATCTAATCTCCATTTACAATTTTTTATTGCATGTGTAATCGCGTAACTTAAAAAATATCTCATTTTCATGGTACACGTATGCATTGATTATATTTGTGTATATCTTTTCCGAAATGACTCATTGTTGAGGTGAACTGCAACAGATTATTATTTTGCTCCATCGCTATGAACGTAGCAAACGTTCTCTAAAGTATCAGTAACTAATCCTGTTTTGGCTTTAGATACATTGTTGTTAGTACTATGTTAAAAAAATTAAACGATTGAATCTTTAGAGCACAAATCTCGAGCATAGATACGAGTAGATATTTAGGTGTCACCGGAAAACAGATGTCGTGACTGACAACCATCTTGATAAACGATCGAAGAACTGATTGGTGCCTTAGTTATGGTGACTTTTAGTTTTACCCTAGATTTGTGAGCCGTAGAGTGCTTACACTTACAAGTCAGTGATAAGGTTAAGAAATACCCAATGAAAAGAGACATGACAAAACTAAATCAATAATAAAGATTCACGTTTTGTTACACTTGTTGCAATCGTCACCCTAATTGTAATGCAAAAGGCATATTTGTTTTTTAACATCTGTTATCACGAGTGCATGTACGTGACTTACTTACGAAATGGCCACGTATTGTTCTGTATTCTGGTAATTTGGAGCCGATGAGTGGCATTCGAGAGTATTTCACGTAAACAAAATAGCGACTACAATTGGCGCAGGCGAATGAGAACATCGTGTGTCGTGACCTGGTTTGGTGCTCTAGCTTAAGACCGTGGTTTGATGAGAACACTAAATAAGAATATGAAAGTAATTCGGAACTCGATTTACGACGGATTTGGGCTGCTTGATAGTAATTTCACCTCATCGTGAGGTTTTATTGTAGAGCTTCCGATTACTTGGGGATTTTTCCTTGTTTTCTTATTCTCTTGTATGTTGTAAGTTCTAGCAGTTTACGTATTTATGATTCCCAGAGTACCTACGTAGCGTTTTGCATTTTGGGAAATATGATTCATGTTTATATTGTTTTTTGCTTCCTGTTATCTCAATTTTGTGCAGTCTTCTTTTAGTAGTAGCTACAAAATTTATCATACTAGCTGGTAATATGAACGCTTATTTACACATCGGATCTTTACATTAAAAGTGACCTGTGCACTGAACTCTTCCTTTCGACATTCTGTTGTCACACGAATGTGTATGCCAAAACAAATTGAGAAATCATCCCACTTTTATAACCTATGGCGTAATTTTTATTTTGCCAAAACTTTTTAGGTCAGTAGTCCTATACAAGTATGGCCTTTAGAGCCATTAGTTTATTGAAAATACATTAATTGATAAACAATGGATGGTTATGAAATCCGATTCATATCGGATTATATTACACCCAAAACGACTTACGCGACGATTTCGTATGCGATTTGAAATTCACTATTTGAATGTTCAAGTTACAAGTACATTGTGTGACACAAGTTATAGAGCGGGTATGTTCATGTTCAATATATTTGCTTTGGCGTGCACTTTCCTGTGGTACCTGTATAGCTTCGTTGGCCACTTGTGTCACTATCTGGTCGTTACAGTCGTTATCAGTGTCTTTGTGGCGATAACGACTGATAGCGATAACGGAGCATGTCTTTTGGTGATGTCACCGACTATTGTTATGTTAACGTTGTCTTTAGGATTAACACTGTTTTCACTTCTCTCTAGTACGTTACAATTTATAAGTGCATCTTCATCTTTATCAACATGTTGTGAATTATATAAGCAGTACTTGTAGCCAATTGTTTTAGTATAAACCGCCGTGTTTTAATTTGAAATATACATCATATTTAAACTACTGAAAACGCAGATAGAGAAATGTGTGATTTTGTAAAAAAAATATCATATTCCTCTATCTATACAATTGTTAAGATAGTAAGTCGAAGTAGCCTACTATTAATAGATGCCAATACCTATCTATAATTTTATGTAAGGAGTTGGCAAAGACCTAACGTATCATCGGTACCACGATACGACCAGTGGTTAATTGATATCAATATGATATTATTAGCTGAACTTAGAGCATCGCTCATTAACACAAGATCGTTAAATAGCAAATACTCAAATAGGGTTGCTAAAACTACGATAAAAAGTGACCGTATTATTTTATTACTATTACTGTAGAATCAGATGTGGTGTGACAGCTGTCAGCTGATTGCCCTCGGCCCGACTGAGGTCGATCCGACCTTAGCACCGATAACGAGGCCCGAGATGCAATAGTAGTTGTACTGGCGAGCGATATGATTCGATTAGATTTAACGTTCTTATTTCTTGTGAATGAATGTTCCTATTTAAACGTACGGTTATCATATTACGTAGCATAACTGTATCAATGATATATTTATGAATAATTTTGAATGTGAATTCAATTATATTGACTTTCAAGTTATCTAGTTTTACAATGGTTAGTTGACAAAATATTCTCATCTTGAATTAATAAAGCTGGCGCTTAAATGACTTCCACGTTTAGCGTGTTTCCATTAACACACGTGAAAGTCATTTGTTATGCAAAGTAAATGTCACGAGAGTCACGGCTTTAATTATAATTTATTTAATGCTAAGTGCCTTGGGTAATCCCTGTTAATTAGCCCTTTACAATGAAGAGCAAATTAATAAGCTTATAGGAACTTTCTTGATTCTTGATTTGGTCGATTGTAGCGTTTGCATTACACATGTGCTCAACTTAGGTTTTGTAATTGAATTTGAAATTAGAAAACACACCTACACTTAGCAGATTGTTGCATATTAGTAATCAAGTGTAGGTATCTGACTCATATTAAGCAATTCGTTGGTACATTTTTTGACGAGTCTATTTGAAATTTTAACTTATAAAACGTTTGGAAAATTACGTTACTGTAATTGTGATCTACTTAGACCTTCGCAACTTTATTAAATTTATCTTGACGGACGTCCTCCATAAAATTGTCTCACGGGAAGATGTCATACCAATCGCAGTGACACAAATTGGTCGTCAATGACTCAGTCGGTTAATCAACCAAATCGTCTGGCCGCTTACACTTGTAATATCTGTTTTGAGTCATTATTCGCTTATCATTTTTAACGATTTTTTTAGAAACATAACAAATCGATATTTCGAAGTTACAGTAACTAAGAGTTCAATTATTTATGTATATCGTGTGTTTAAAATACCACAGCTAAATTTTTTTTTCGATTTACTTAAATTTGCTTTTAAATATTTACCGTCTAAGTTACCTTCTTGCTTTGTAATTTTATTTGTACTAACTCCTAATTAGCCTTAATTATTGTAAACTCCACGCTACATACATATTCTCAATGTCTGTATGACGTAAGCTTCTCAAATTATTGCAGTGTACTTGGCGCGCACAGCTTGTTAAGTTAAATGCCGATACCAAAAACGTTACAATTGTGCATTCGCCATTCAAGGTGAGGCAATCATCATTGTCTGACTTCACCTTGATGCTCGCAATTATATGCTTCTTGTATTCAATATTAAACCAGAGCAGTCCCTTATTTTTCTAAATATTTAGCTCTTTATTTACAGCCGTCTTCTGATGACAATTTCAAGCCGCAAAATACGCGTCTTCTACGTTTGTTGCAATTCTTGTCTTTCCTCTTACTTGTTCATTTGCTCAATGTGACTCTAGCAAGATTTTAGAAATTTTTACGTCACAAAGTCTACCTCACCGCATTTTTAAAGCAACGTTGGATTCAATTTTATCTCTGAGTTGCCGCAAAATTCTTTCCGAGACATTGCTATTCATATATGCACTCATTTTAACTCCACAATCATTTGCGTGTAGAATTCAAATGATTGTTTTTTGTAAATATGTAGTTTACATACGTACTCTTGTTAGCCTTTTATTGACTTCTTTATTGTTTAACTTTACATTCTTATATCATGTTTTAATTTTTTATTGCATATAATTACAGTTATGACATTCAGTTATATCTTTATGCTATTCTTTTATACTTTTGTCTACTATTATCTACAATACTGTTGTATATAATAAAAAAATATTTATAATT
This sequence comes from Lerema accius, assembly GCA_001278395.1. NCBI lineage: Eukaryota > Metazoa > Arthropoda > Insecta > Lepidoptera > Hesperiidae > Lerema > Lerema accius. The sequence goes on from LGAG01028595.1 coordinate 219,150, forward strand.
ATTATGGAACTTAAAGGACTACGCCTAAATTTCGAGTTAGTTAAATGCATTTTGTATTTAATATAAGAAATATTTTTTGTCGACACAATTTTGGCTATAGTGCACCTAGTCACTCAGAAGTTAGGTGTTTTATCTGATGACAGATAACAAACCGGTATACATATCTCGGAAAAATACGGGGTAGCGATTGTAGGCCTTTCTTTGTGGTAGGAATATACATTTTGTGGAAATTTAAAAGGTGTCGGACTTTGATGCTTTTTGTTTTCTTCTGACAAGGATTTCGACTGTGTTATTAAATCAGTGTAACTGTATTAATTTGATTTCTTATGTTTACTCAATATCTACCTTGTAATATCAAAGAAAAGTTTGGACATCTGTCAAAAAGACAAGTGTAAAATCAGTAAGTATGTCATGTTGAATGACTTTCACTTATAATTCAAAATCATGTTAAATGTTGAAAGTTTTATGGCATGGGTTCCGGTCGTTAAAGTCGAGTTGCTAGGTTATTATTCCTCTGTCTCTATCTCATTTTATTTAAATGTAGATATTCTTGGTGTGAAAGAGACGTCATGTATAGAACAATTCTTATCTACTACAACGGTAACTTCTTCTACCTGATCGTACTTATTTAATTTGCAGCGTAAAATTAAAAAGTAACTCAATTTCTCTTCCAATTTAAGCTAGAAGGAGACATGTTTTTAGATCTTTTTGCTGCGTTTAGTTAAACTACATTCTTATTTATATTACCTACTTTTATTGATACACTTGAAATAATGTATCACTTACAGTTACTTTGGAATAAACAGTAGAGGCGTAACATACGATGAGATAAGAACGAATGATTATCTATCAAAAAATGTCTGAACCTGGCGTCTTTTCGCCCCAAAGAAAAGTCACTATTAATGTTTAAATTCATACAAAAATTGGAGGCTTTCTATGTCGGAATGCATTAGCGGAAGAATATTTAAGTGAAAAGCAAGCAGGGATTATAATAATCTGTTGTGTTGCAAAATTTCCTCTTGTGAAGCCATTAGTGCTCGGTCACCTTGTAACAACGGTATTGTTTGTAGGATAAGCTACGTCCATTGTCGTAAAATGTAAGATAATGTTAAATATTTTACAGATAAGAATTTTGGAATTTTCACAACATTTTACTTACTAATTTTCCTAAGATACTGTAGTTGCCCAGATTAATTCGCAAGGGAGGGATAACGTATTGTTTGGTGTATTAAATTTTCCATTGAACTGAATAGAACGTCTGAATTTAACAGTAACTTAGCGAACACTTGTATGCCTTCGCATCAACCCACGTATGGAACTAATGGAATAATTTTAATGTTTTGGTGGGCGGCATGGCATAGTTTATGACGGTTCCCTCATTTGCTCTTATGTAATTTGCTTCCAGCGAAACGATTATTGAGGTTTGTGTTTCAATGCAAGTAATGTGAGTTTCGCGTGGACATTCAGTAAGTAGTTTTACTATCGTTAACAATATGTTACATAATGTTGTTATACTTCGGTGATATACAGCTATGTTTTGTGGCGTAATACACTACTATTCGTGTATTCATAAGTAACCTTTTAAAACAAAACAATTTAATGTCAACATTATACAATACGCTGCTGTGCAATACAAATATTTGGTCAATTAACTTGGACTGTATTGTTTCTAAATTGTTAAAAAAAATGATTATAATAGAGCGTGGAAGGCGTTTACGTGGGCAATCAATCCAAAGATTTAGTGATCTCGTATAAATATTGAGATTAGTTGATTTATAAAGCTTTTGACATGGGCTAATTTCAACGTATTTTCAACAATAAGATTATATTGTACTATTTATATTTTAGTCTTATTTAATATAAAGTAGGTGGTTAATTCGGAATGAATTTGGAAAATAAACCTTTCTCCTATAAACTCGTGATATGACTCATTTGCGTGCACTTAAAAAATTAAAGGAAGTACGAACTTTGTCTCTGTAATCATTGTCAATTTATCACGTACCACTTATCGGCGAGTAAAAATATATTTAGGTACCTTCTATTTAATTGGTATTATTTCGAGTGTGTAATTTACCTTTCGAATGTTAACTGTGTCATTTTATTCTTGCAATTTAACCATTTCTTTGAAATCATGCTTCACTATCACTGTACTGAATCCTAACGTACTCGTATATGTATATTTTTCTTTCGTAAAGTATTCTTTTAATACAGTTTATTTTTTGCTTTCTTTCTTTTCTCCTTTAAAATTATATTGTGCTTCAAAATAATAATATTATCAATTTCATTGTTATTATAAAAAATCCATTGGTTCCATCGTAGTTAAACTAGCTTTCGAGACATTAATGTATCACATGAAGATACGCCGTTACTGCTACGGTTGCTACCGTTATGTGTCCGACAGTGATTTCGCCATGGCGTCTCTGTAAACGACTCGCACAAATATGTACGAGGAATCTAGTTTAACAATAGTTCTCGGCTCTCTTCGTTTATCTTCGTATTTTAACTTTTTTGTCGCGTATTTTTTTACCATGACTGCGAGTATTTCTTGAGCTTAAGAAATGACTGTTTCTTTAGATAATGATGGTTATGTTGCCTATTTGGCATTCTCTATCAAGTTCAGTTTTCATTCATTTTTGCACTTACATTGTATTGTTATTTGGCAAGTACAGACTACAGACATGATGCAGCCAACATGTGTCATGTGTTAGCATTTCCTCGCGAACCGGTTCAGACGAGTTAGGAGTCTAGCTTTCTATTTTAATATGGCTATGAGTACGATCGTCTAGTTTTTGTCTGTAATTTTCGTTTAAAAAAGCAACGACATATCATCCTCAATCGATATGGAAATTTTTCGCTTCAGTTGACTAATGTCCCAAAACAGTAATTTTACAGTTGCACAGAAGTTTAAAACGAATTATATCACAAGACGCGGTTTTAACACAAGTGTATCGACTGTGTCTTATGATGAATAACTTTGCATTTGTAATTACTACCTCCACGTGTACTCAAGCTCGTTATTGTTCATATATGGTTTTGAGCGACGTTTATCCATATTTGCATCAATTCTTTTTATAGCTCGTAAACTGACATTTTGAACTCGCTACTACCAAATTTTGTTGTAAATAATTAATTCGTTAGTAATTATGCGTCAAAAGTTGGCACTTTAATTAATTAAATTGATATCAAGCGTTGAGTGTTCTGAAGCTACGTAAAGTAATTTAGTCAGTACTAGACGATGCCCGCGGCTCCGCCTGCGGAAAAGTCGATAAACAAAATATTGATTTTATCCCAAGGGAACCTATAATCGGGATAAAATGTATCCTATGTCCTATTCCTGGATGAAACCTATCTGTGTACCAAGTTTCAGCTTAATCCGTTCAACGGTTAGACCGTGAAGGAGGGACAAACATCCAAACATCTTTACAAACTTTCACATTTATAATATTAGTAGGATAATTTACTTGATTTGTCATTTGTGAATAGTAAGGTTGTCTTCCAATAAGTTTGTGTACTTTATACTTCTGTCGATTTCATCTATTGCATTTTTGTTATCTTCGTACCGATAAGTTTATTCTGTATTACTTAAATTCTTTTTGAGCTTCCCAATATCACTAATTTTGTGCATAATGTTCTTATATAAATTAGCTAAATAACGCTAATTAAATTATAGATTCCTTTCGTAATTTCTTCTATCGGTACCATTTGCCAGTATCGTTGCTCCTCGTCCATGATTTTTAACATGGATTCGACTATCTGTAATATGCTACACAACCCGACTTTAAACGGGCGATTTTCTGCTTTGAACCGTTTTATCTCTGGAAAGGCTCGTGTTCGAACGTCGAGGCTCCTGTTACAGCCCACATCACGAACTCCCACGCGGCTTTGCGTGTTTCGTAAAGTGTTTTACTTTATAAAAGGTAAGCTCGTTTTGTTTCGACATCGGTCTCTCGGTGATGTTAATGATGCAAACGATTTCTAGGTTTTGTACACAGGTAGCATCCGTCGCATACTTCACCGCTTTCGATCATTTTTGACGTTGCGTGCATGATGTAACTTGTATGTGGATTTTAGTAAGCGATTTATAGCGTTATGGACTAGGCTCACGTAATCAACTTATGACTAGTTATTATAATTTTGACTAGAAAATTTAAATACAATGTTATCAAATCTGAACTGTACACTCGTATTGTTTAAACGTGAAAATGGATTAAGTTCCGAGCTATGTTGCTATGGTGAATTACAATCTGCTAAATGAGAGAAACTCATCCGACTAATAAGACTGGTTGGGTATTGTTACATTCTGTCCATTGTTGTTAAAACTCACAAGCTGTACACCTACCGCTTACGTAGGAAAGTAGTGTAGCATTAAAATACATATTTTAATTAACTATCTATATAGTTGGTGTCACTGTAATAGGATACATGGATAATTTGGAGTTAATTATTATTATTTATTTGCTTGCAGTTTCTATGCAACTCCCGCATAAAAAATAACGTTTCCTGTCAAAGTGATAAAAGCAAAATTATCCCGATTATCCCGCGAGCCGTGAATTGCTATTTAAGCTTTTCCGTCCCTTACAAACTTAGTGCTATCTGTTAACACGTAGGTGTTATGTTATCATCCGAATTTTTTTCTTGGCCAACAGTGCGAGTACAAGTCGGGTGATTGCACGATTGCGTTGTATACCTTATAGAGGTTTGGCAAACATGCCGTATATGTTTCCCTAAACAACGGGCGACACTACTTCAGTGGCTCAAACATTGTCGTAAACTTTCTCCGTAACGCGCGGCCGTTCGTTTCCTCCCACATTATGTTACGTCATGTAAACCGTTTCATTGAAACGCTTTTTCCACTGTTTTTCTTTTTTCGTGGCTCTTTCTTTTTCTATTTACTTTGCATTTTCTATTATGGTACATATTTCTATCGTTTACATTACATTACTGAGATTCAATGTTGAACAAACGATAATAAATTAATAAAGAGAATTCTTGCGGTTCGAAGGACCATATGGCCTAAACCACTAGATTACATATTTTATTGTATTGACGTGCGTTTCTTTTTAAAACACGTGCACGGTTTTTATTTTCTATAATCATGAAATACTGTGAGAAAGAAAATAAAAGAAAGTATTCACGATGTGGTAGTGGCGTTCATAAATCACTTTTAATCTCCCACAAATTGCTGAAGCACTGCGTTCATTTGACATTTCGTCGTATCGTTAACTATAAGAGGTATCTGTTTCCACGTCGACTGTTAACGAGGCTGCCTGAACAGTGGGTCAAATAAGAATTAATATTACCAGAAAGTATGTAAAGCAAACGTGTTTAAATATTACGAACTTATAACTAGCATGTTAAAATTAACATAATATTTTTGTATTTACCTTAATGCCTTCACTGGATATCATGTTATCTCGGAGTGTCAAATTAGGCACAGATAATCAACAACCCTTGTTATTTGTTTTGCCATCAAATATGAACAAATTAAGAAGTCTTAAAATGTGTTTATATGGAAACGTAACTTGTTCATTGTACTCACTTTAAACATCTGTATATTTTGTTTTTATTATATCCTTTGATCCTATAACGGCCCGTGGGGACTAATCGCTTTAATCTCCAGCAAATCGCTCATTTGACATTTCATGGTATCGTTAGCCGGCAGACCCTTGTTCTTGTTGCGGCTAAATGATGCCAAGTCACGGACAAAACGCTCTGAAGAGAGGTCGAACGGCGCGGCGATCCAGCTTTTAGTTACATCTCCTCTGCTCCGGTCTTTCTACTTACCTACAACGTTTTTGTTTAGGTTTAGTATCGCTTTGTAATTATGATATGACTATAAATCTAGAGTTTTAAATTGACTATTATTTGAATTCTTAATATTTTTATTTCTAGTAGCGGAGGCTGCAGAAGTATTATTAAATAAATCGATCAAAAAATAAAATTATATTATATCCGTAGATTGTCCATTCATACAAAGATTTCACACACGCGGATATATGCTATCAGCAGGTATAACTATAGAATAATATAATTATGTAAATTATCTTGGCATACGAAAATGAGATGTAATCGGTACGTATTAGCGTTTTTAGCCTCTGATATAAATTATCTCCTATTTTATTTTCGAATTGGTTGCATGAAATGGCGCGGATGGCATTAACTAATTTAAAACAATTAACCTCAACAACATGGGTAATTACCCTTAAAATCTACTAAACGCTCCTTAAACATATAATGTATTTAATGAGACTGTGTCCTACAATTATAATGGTTTCCAAAAATATACTAGGCGTAAATTAACCCATTGCTCGCTACGCGATAGGGTTAAGTGTATTGTCCTCGAAGTGGGCTAAACAGGTCACGTTATGTCCCATTGGACAATTGTCGTAAGCTCTAAAATTTCCTATCGACACTCAATTAATTAGCTGTCCCATTGAAAACGGAATGTTATTTTAATATTCGCCTTTAAATTTGCAAGGTTTATTTAATAATCGGTTCAACAAATGGTAAGGTAAATTTCGCTTCTTATTTTTCGTTTCAATGAAATATTTATCTGAGATGCTTGGTTTCGGTTTGGGTGCGTTTCGTTGAAGTTCCAAACATTGGGCACATCGCTATCATAAAGTAGGTAACTTAATGATTTAGTTACTGATTAAATCAGTGATAAGATATCGTATTTCGAAATATCACCGCCAGGGTTTGACAAAACTGACTTGACAACTGATTTTATATCGAGCCAGTTTTAATATAATATCAGCACGTTTTACGATAACACTGCGTAACTAACTCAGTACGTTCTCATAAACATCTGTAAATGTTCGAATCGTTCCATAAAATGCTATCTAATCGGTGATTTCTTTGTATCGTGGAATTGTGAAGCCTCTGTTAGAGCGAGAGGTTTGGTTAGAGGGGGACGGGTGCTGGTTCTCAGCGAGTCATGCATCGCCGCGCGCGCAGCCTTTTGTCGTGCCCGGCTGCCCGGTGAACGGGAAGCTATTTGGACCCAATTTGCTGCCTGTGTTCGTTTGCAGCGTTAATAGAGTTAGTGTTTCGACAAAATGACATCAGTTTCGACTTGAATAAACGTAATTGGGCACCTAATTGTATGTGTGACATGGCATTTTTTGTCCCATGAAAGCTTCTGGTTGTCAATTACAGTATTTGACGTTTTTTGAAATTGGTTTGTTATTACTTAGTTTGATATCAATTTTAATACTTTCACATGTTTTAATACACCAACCAAAGCATTTTGTTTAAAATATATAACAATAGTTAATAGTTATAGTCTTTTTAACATACTTTTTTCATGCCTTTTTATCCCTATAAACGGACTACTTAATTACAAATTAAGCAGTGATAATCACAACCTTCCCATAAAGTTCGATATTTTTTTAAATCGTCTAATAACAAAAAATAGGGGTGCAAAAATACGCTAATTCATGAAATAACGTTACAACGTAACGCGACAGTTAGACGAGCTACATGATCCTAGCATGTGCTCGGTACGTTCGTTATACTAAACTTGGTCTTGTTCGACTGTCATTATGGTAGACAGATACCGGTTTAGAGTCCGACGCGTGATTCGTTCGACGGCCGGCCGGTATTACATTAAATGACCGCGTGCGAAACGTCTCACCGCATCTCATGGTGACTCACCACTACGTGTGTTGTGTGTATATCGTGGACGATGGACTGCTGTACGCGTATTTATGAACAGTAAAGTTTATTAAACTCCAAATACGGTCTATTTGAAAAGTGATGTTATTAAGTGAGCCAATTGATTGCTGTGTCCGTTTGACAACTTTTTTGGGTAACATTGATAGAAATGTACTTGTGTATGACAGTAGATATACATTTTACATAGTGTGGTCGAAGGTTATACGGGAAGTTGCAATTATTTCCATCACAAAGGCGCATCGAATGTTCCAAAAAAGACCGCATCCTGATCCGCTAGGTAGCGCTGTTCGATAAAGAGGCGGCGAACGTCGAGACGAGCTTTTTACGAAAATAAAAAAAAAACGCGACAGAACAAAACAGGTCTTTCGGTTGCCCGCAAAAAACATCCCACCTTGTTCGTAACGCAAAATGGCGGCTTTAAATGGAGCCGTAGTTAAAGCACTTGGCCTACAGTTGGCAAGCTGCGAAGATATTGTTTCAATTTAATGTTTTGGATAAGATATTGATTTGATAGATATTGTTTACTGTAATAGAGTACAGTTACTCCATTGACATGACGATGTTTTTGTGAATTACATCGGTTTTGCTTATCTTTCGTACTAGTTGAGGAAGCCTTAATAGTCATTCACCAGGTAGTTCAACCAAATGATGTCTTTGATAATGAAATACAATTCTCAAGATATAATTTCATCTACTCGACTGTTCTGTTGCGATTGACATAATTCCTCGAAACATATCTTTATGATGCGATTTATTGTAGTTTTAATCAACTAAAATGTGTGTTACTTACCAGTTTATCGTGTATGTTACATGCGTGAGACATCTTCATTGTAATATAAGTTAACTAATTTGCGTGAGTACAAAATTACTCCGTTAATCTATGGAGGGAATCTCTGGCAGGTTTCATTGGACGTTTTCTCGTTAATTGTTAGGTTATGAATTATGCTGTGTGTTTAGTAACTTGATTATGATATCAAGCTTTATAATATGACATGTCTCGAGGACTTAAAAGTCGCGTCTGCTTGACGCAAGGTTTTTATTCTTTTGATGCCTCTTTGTGCCGATTTCAAAATGATTCCTGAGTTGTGACACATGTCACTTTGTACCTTACGGCACCGAAAATATACGATTTCTCGCGCTTAGTTTAAAATAAATTATCTTCATGACATATCAGCCAAAATGCTTCAGTCCTGTCTGTTTAAATTTAATGAAATTTAAAATTTTGTAGAGTGCTGGTCAAATATGTTTATGTACATTTTTAAAACCTTTTTGTATTTGGTTGAAATGTTTTTAGTGAAATTACTTCTGAATTTGTCAGTTATATCATTGATATTTATGATGCACTTCTATAGACCCCATCCGTTCTTATATTTCCATTTCCAGTGAAGTAGAAGGCTGATATTGTCCCACATTTTACATAAGCTAGTAGATCGTCTAGAGAAGGCGCGAAAACCCCTTTATTCGCCTTTTATATTGAAAATGACTTCGTAGATGTGTCCTAAGTTTCATCAGGCATTGTTACTCACAAACTTACCCATCCTTTGTTCTCAGGTCTTAAGGCCTATGATTAATGGTGATAGCTTTATAAACATTGTTACGTAATGCTGTATCCAATATGACTACCGTAATATTTCTCTGATACATATTAGCAGAGGGGATTCAGTTTATTGTATCAAGATTAAAATACATATATCCGTAATTCTGTACACCCAGGCCTGTATTAAACCATAAACCAAAACATATCCAATATTATATATTGGCGTAACGTACAGTCAAACATATTAACTTTAACGCAATATCCCGTGCAAGGAGATACCTCAAGTAAAGCGGAAGCATGTGGTTTGACCTCTCAGATGTTTACATAACCGAATACAATCCTTGTTACGTCAGGATAGGGTTTAACTTATCCGCAATAACCGATGTTTTCTTTGACCAATATTTACTTCCAGCGCTAGGTTGAACGACAATCACGCCTATTACGTATGACATAGAAGCTATGTTAACGTGATAATGAAGATATTGGTATAGCTGCCGCGATACGATAGGTGTATAGATTTTGAACCTTATCCTTAAGGTTTTAAGCATGTAGTTAACGGCACGCACAGCTTAGTTTTATACACCGATGCACCGCGATTGCGTTACCGACAGTTATTATGTTGTGTGTTATTTGAGAAGCTCGGTCTCAGTGTGGGTAAAGAAAATGATTTATAACTTATTTGCAGTATTTCCACTTTTACGACTCAATATTCACACTAAAGTAAATATGGGAAATACATTTTTGATCTAGTGGGATCAACTATCTTTTTCAATCGTAAATACTTGGCTTTCGTACTTTCTCCGAATATGAAGGAAGTGAAATAAAAAATATATAAAATGTAAAATTTTACAAAGATACAAGATTGCTGGACAGAAGTTTTAAAGATTATAAAATGAATAATAAATTTTTTTTTTAAACAGAGTTAATAACACCTTGACAATGATCTTTCACGAATGTCACGAGATATTCCATCTTTATTTATTCGATTACGACCATCCTTTACGGGGGAAAGGTCGGCCTTGATGGTAAAATATTAATATACCGTTTCCGCGCGGCTAGCTCGTAAGTCTCGCAACAGTCGCGACGCATCACGCGAGCTCGATCGAACTGCCGATAAAAATAGCCCGAAGAAAATTAAACGTTCCATATAAAAATGAGTCACCTGTCTTCGTGTGGTAACTGGTAACACATTAGATTAGTTTTCATTAGCGGCCGGCTGGTGTGTGCGTGCGGCTTTGAGCGCGTATGTTTTGGATTGTTTAGGGATGTCGTTACCCAAATTGCTGTCGGCGGAAAAATATTTCGAAAACACCAGAGATTTAGCTAATATAATAGGGTTTTCTAGGACGTTTATAAAAAAAACGTGCAATACAAAAACTTCCAACGCTTTCAAATCTACTAAAGAATATTCGGCAGTAGAAGGCGTCTATGTCAGAGACTTATAGTTATAGGTATTTAACTCAGATTTTTTTAGACACTTTACGGATGTCGATGTGAACGCCTCTGTACTAGGACTTATCGGGGGAATTCCGGACAGCTGGCAGCCCTAGGTTTACCGTACAGATAATGGATAATGTTCACGTATTGATCCGTTTTGCGGTGAACGATTTTCGGTACATTCCGTTTGTAGACGGGTTTATCTATAAATCCTCTTGTTCTGAATAATATGAATTTCTACATTGTACAACGTTTTGGAGAAAGTGGGATTTACGATTGATTGATTTGTTTGTGTGTGTGTGTGCGTGTGTTTATTAGGCTTGGATAATATTCAACGAAACTTGATTTATGCCACAAATACTAATATATATTCAAATGACGTCTACGAGAATTTTGATTATTTCTATAAGTCATACGTAGAAAAATATAATTACAATCCGCCCTGGTTTATTATTGTAATATAATAATATCTGATACCGCTCCAACCTTGTGACGTCATACGACAGGAAGGCCGGCGTGCACTTATCTATGTACATAATTATCGAAGTGTTAATATTAGACGTTTCATATTATGTCGGAAAATTTTAGCCGTGTGAAGTAATAATATGAGAGCTATTTTTTTATCAAAATTTTGGTTTAGTTAAGTTATTTCTATGTGGTTTTAAGGAAGACCGTAGTTATTCCTGTTCATAATATAAGACCATTGTCGGTCCTTAATAATGGCAATATTATCCAAAAGGTTGTTCGACACGCTTGTTAGAGAAATGTCAATGAAACACTTAAAATTTGTCTTTCTACTCGTCAATTTGAATACAGCGATTAGCGACCAGTATGCAAATCAATAGATTTCACATATCGATGGTAATGTAATAATTCTTATTCGAAAATAATACGGCACCTTTCAATATGAGCAGTTTAAACTTTTCACATGTCTTTTGCCTTTTGTATAAAAACCAATCATATCATTACGTGTTGGATATTAAGTTTCTAACAAACTAATGTGAAAGTCGGAACACGAGCTCGGTTGCGAGATGAAAGTGGATGCTATTCACCATTCATGTTATTGGCTCGTCTTGTCCGCCTTTGTTAGGTTGTAAGATAGGAAGTGGCACATCTTCTAAAATGTGGTTATAGTCTGACGCTAAGGTGTTCTAAAGCCTACTCTTACTCAGTTTGACAGCAATTCACTAAACGTTGACGTTAAAAGTTAAAATTTGATGTATCGAAGTCAAATAGGTCACTAACGGGAAAGTGTTACTAACTGATGATACGATCAATTGCTATCAGAATTCATGAAATGTCGAAACATACGATACTGTATTAACCACATAATCTATAACGTACACGACTGTACATTCGCCGTAATCCGCGTTTTATCTCGCAGATAAAAATCAATGACGGTTTAAGTAGCACGACTCTATTACATCGTTTTCGGTTCAACTGATACCTGAAGAATTTAGTTTAAAAATAAATATAGTCTTTACTATTCTTTTTTCTTCAAATCGGCCTTTAATCCTTATTCGCACGGTACCTTAAATCGTACTTGGCGTGTCTCAAAGTGACGTAACGTGTGTATTGTTTTGTTGGCAAGCGCCTTAGACCTGCGGATACGAGAGTACCGTGAGTCACGCGTGTCACTGCACCATCTGTTGCATTGTCAGTGCTCCGGCTAGGATCAAGGTTGAAAAACACCGCACGACACGATACGACATGACACTACACTTGACTGTAGCGAAACTTTACGATAAAGTGTCTCATATCGATCTGTATCTATCTCTATCGGCTGCTGGACGATCGATCGATAGGTGGTTATGATTCACCGGCATTGTAATATCTTTGGATTTCACGTTAAAATTAACTATTGTATAAACTCATGATTATTGTAGAACTTTTAGGCAATCCCTCACCAATTACGAGATTTAAGAAACATTTAGGTATAATCGCGTCATATTTTTATTTCCAATTCTCTATTTCGTTTTTTGCATTTTTGTAAAAGTGCCAATTTGTGTCTATGAATGAATCATCAATATTTACATGCTTGCGAACTAAATTCTAAACATCACCACTAGAATTAATAACACGTGATACCAAATGTAGCTCACGGACAGGGAAAGTGTTATTCGCGATATTATTATGGGCAACGTCTTACACAGATTCAATGATGTGATGCGTGTGAAGTATTCAAATGTGATTGTGTGACAAGAACTCTCGCTTGACGACAAAATTATAATTCAAAATTTACCTGGAAGTAACGTTCGATCAATGCAATTTAGTTGAAATTGCAATATTATTGTGTTAACTGGAGCGATGAAGATTGTGATTGTTTCGTGTTGTTCTCTCGTATTGTGTCGTCCCGCTTACTGTTATCGTGTTCTTGTATTGATTCAAGTGTGGTGTCGGATCTCTCTCAGACAGGTGTGTCGGCGCGACAGCTTTGTGTTCCGCTGATGTTTTGGGCTCACGGTGAACGGTTCTAGGCGTTCATTTTAACTAACGAACATGTTTTGTCTCTTTCTTTCCAGATGCAATGCCCGCTGCCGTCTCGCTCACCAACTATGACTCAACCGTGGAGATCTATGCGCTTGAAATCTTTCTGATTCCATTTTGTTTTTTTTTTCTTCTTTAACGTCTGCCTCTTTTGTCCTCTCCGGTTGATTACCTAACGAATTCTTTGTTTGTGTTAATCTGTATTCCGGATTGATTCAAGGTTCTGTTCAAAAGGTCATTCTTATTTTCTTAGTAGCCTTTGTTTTGGTTACTCATTCTAACTAAATAATCGATGAAGAAACCTTATTTAAATTTTGCCTCTAGTGCAATATTCATGTTCAAATAAAATAATTTCTTGTTATGAAATTAGAATGATCAATGTATCCACGGTCTTTGTATTCTACTTTGTTAATCATAGGTATTAGGTTATATAATTTTGTCTCCGGTACTTTAATTTCTGACAGGCGATTGTTATCAAGTTATCAAATTACATTCTATTATGTCCCAGCCGTTGTTCTACTTTTTATATTTGTTATTTTACTTATTGCTTTACCACTGACGTAATTAATCACAGTAGTTGTTTGAGTATATTTCCTTAGGCCAAATTAAATATGAAATATAATACTTGAATTATCTTTTATGTCCTCAGAGTATTTTTTCTATCAAGAGAAGTATACTATATACCAATATATTCTTTAATCTTTTAATCCTTCATGAATTAGATATTGTGTTGGAATCAATCGGGTATTTGTAAAAGTAAACGTGCGTCACTAGAATTTTAGATGGTTACCATTACGTCAGAGTCTAATGGCTGACTAATGATTGGTGGTCGGCGGTTAAATAAGCTTTTCCAATACGTTGGTATTGTTTGTTATATAACCTGTCTTCAGGAACTGTTATTGATTAGTGTCTGTTGTTGTTAATTCAGCGAATACTTTTGCGGCCATTGTAGGAGTCATAAAGTAATGCAAGGTGTTGTTCAAAGCTTGTAGGTTTTATAGGATGTGGTTCATCTGGAATTTATTGGTCCGTCAATCTCTTAATAACCGTTTCTTTTACAGAGTTGTTTGTGTGATGGATTTCTCATATCATACATACTAAATACAGTGATAATATCCGTGACTGTAATGAGATAGTGTGAGTAAATATATCAAAAGACCTAGTGCCGAATGTGTTATTAGCGACTTCACCTATAATGTTAAGTTGCTAAGATGGAGAGGAAGCTGACTCGAGAAGACTTTATGCGGAAGAGTTTCCGTACGCCCAGTAGTCGAGTATCGCCTGTTCCTGATGGACAACCAGTGGTCAACGGTCCTCCACCGTCCCCAGTGTCCTTGGCTATGTTGGAAAGGACTACACCACAACGCACACAGTATGAAGTGACTACAACGGGGATAGCGCCCAAACGGATAGAAATCAATCGAGCTCATCCCATACACTTGAAATCATTCCAAACCAGTGAACCAGCCGAAGACAATGGACCGACACCGCCCTCAGATGACGTGCTCCGTAAACTCGAGCGTCAGATCGGCGAAATGGAGAGAGGACTCGAAAGGGCACAGAACGGTACACTGGAAGTTGACGAAAGAGTTCGATATGCCGAGCATGAGAATCTATTGCGAACTGGCGTCTCATCTGTAGGCGGCGGCGGTTATCTACCAGCCGATTCAGATACAGAACACGATGTTGTACCGTTTAACAGAAACGAGACGACGAGGAGCAGTACGGGAGCGACCAACCCTGCTCCTCGAGTGGCTACTAGACTGGCCAGAACTAATTCAGATACTCAGCAGCACAATGTGGCCGCTACCGCTCGGTTAATGAGGAAGCTGGCGGACGGTGGCGCTAAGGATGAGAAGACCAAGGTGATATCTCGTAAGGCGATCCAAGCGAGGATGGAGAGGGTGAAGAATTCGGTGGTGGGGACGAAACACGAGCATCGTGTTCTAGCTGAACACCGAGCGGAGCCCGCAGCCACTAGGACACCCGTCTCTCCTGTGTCTCAGAGGGCTTCTGTTCAGGTAAACAAGTTGATACAGTTTTGTGCAAGTCCTAATTTCATGTTTATAAGTATGTAGTGATATCTCAATTATTCAGTAAAAGCGACTTATGATTTCTGTCTTGATCGACCGTGCAGTTTTTACTTCTGCGTTACACTGATCACGTACCACCACCACCTTATCTCTTTAAATTTGCGTCTGCTTTAATAAATATTTAAAAAAGTATTGAATAGTTATTTCGACGCACTTATGCGGGTCTTTTTCCCACGATATAAGAATAAATTATTTAAGTTGCGTTTTTATTTATAGGGCATAAACAAAACGCTCACAGAACTATAGCCTTTTCTAAACCGGTCAGTCAGTTTCTCACCGAGCATTGTATTTATCCGCGCCCATTCAATGGGTATTAAATTGTTATAGAAACGTTTTCCAGCAAAAGGGGCACAAAAAGCGGAACCGACTACCCACGCGGTAGTAGGGGCAGCTCTGTGGAGATCTAGGTTTACTTTGAACGTTTAATTCCAGCTCAGTGGGTGAATTTAGTTGTATTTTTTTAATGGGAAATGTTCGAAATTCGGACGCGAATAAATATCGTTACAAGTACACACTCTCTAAGTATCCACAATGCACTGAAGGATGTTGGACCCCCTAACCTAAACGAAGCAGAAATTTAATATTATCATTCAAATTTTACTGGGAATCGAACCCAAGACGCGACCTTGAACGGTGGTCTGGCGTACTAACCATTGGGGTTCGTCGGGTCGTTAATAAATACGTTACATGACATTAAAATTATAAAATAAATGTTCAAGTTATTTACAATAGATATAGTTGAGCTTAGCGACCACATACCTATGCTGTTATAACATTCCGAAGTAAGGTTAATTCGTAAGTTAATCACGTTTATGTTAATGCAAGTCGTAATGTTTAAATAACTACATTTGAAGTGTAGTCTGAAGCGTGTATTTATTATGATAAGTCCTTTGCCGCTACCGCCTCCAATGACCTTCTGACACGATTCTTTATTTTAATATAATGTTAGTTGTATGTAATTTTTTTCTATATTTAAGTATTAGTATATGAGTACGGATTAGCCTTAATAATATTAGGTTAGAATTGTTATATCCCTCAAAACATAGTTACTCTGTAACGAACACACCTCTAAATATTAATCCTAATGGCAAAAAGGCGAGAGTTTATGTTACATTTTATGTTTCACAAAAAAATAACCTTTTTAGGTAAAATCATAATGATTTAATCGACTATTTAATTTTTAAAATACTATGTTTATCTTAAGAATAGTCTCGGGTTCGATTCCCGATCGGACAGATATTTAGCAAAAATTAATACGGGCGTAGGTATATTCATTACCCTATTATTGATGTTAGATAATAAGATTCGAAGTTGAAGAAAATTCTAATTTTGCCTTTATTTGTTAACAGGTAAGCGTCTTACTGATATCTAACTTCAACTTGTGTTACGTTAGATATAAAATGGCGACGAACAAACTAGAAGAGAAAAGGTAAGTTGGTAGAAATTGCTGTCTTTGAAGTACTTTGTATTTGACAACTTTCGCTTTTTTCAACCGAGCGACATCTACTTGTAATGAAGTTTGAGAATAACTTTAGACTATTAGATGAGTAGAGAGGGGGTACCTACTTCAGTGTTTAGACATTTATTTATTAGTGTTGTCCATGGCATCCCCAATATAGTTAATAATACTGCGGGGCTGAGTAAATCAAGCAATGAAAGCACTAATATTCAAGTGCTGTAAAGTTTTAAAGAACAATTTTGCTGTCGTAAAATATAATCGTATACAAATTGAATAAGATCTTTATATGGCGTATCTATTAATTAAGCCGCAGCTGTGGCCGTCGTGTTCCACACATGGTAAGAGTAGTTGAACGAATTCTCCTAATCTATTTTATACACCGGCCTTGACTCCGTATGACGTATCCATATGACGCACCCATGTCAGAGTCCCCACTAACAGCCACCACTCGATTTTATGTCATATTTCTATCACTATTAAGTGTGTTTTTGCTTACAGTAATTCACATCTAATTAACATTTTTTCCGATTGTCACGGAACTATAAATTAGACGGGGGAATTGGCTGGAAGGCTCGTTATTGTGACTATATCTACTTTAAAATAATCTTATAAACAATCATTGAATATTAAAAATCATATGTCAATAACTTTTATCTCTACGGGTGAATTCAAATGTAATTTCCTTGCTAGAAGCGTGTTGATTTAGAATATTTAGTGGAACGTTTTGATAACCATACTTAAACTGAACAGCATAGCTTCGCCCACGAGTTTAAACATTTTGTTTCTTGCTTATTACTTTACCATTGGATTTTTTTTGATTAGCTATAGAGTTTTGTGAAGTTATAGTTTATTACATTCATGTTTGTGTATTATAGGACATTTTTTTCTGGGTGTACCCACTCAAAACTGTGAAACTAACCGTTTTTACTCAGGCAATAATTTGTTTTATGAGTTTGTTGGTCGAAGTTTATTTCTCTTCATCTTCGTTGTCAAATCGAAGTTAATTACCAAGACATAGTTACAAGCAGGCTGGAGTTACTCGTGCAGCACTATAGGTTTATTTGTAGCAAATCTCCGACAACAGAGCACGTGTAATCAGTGCCGGAGCCGCTGACGTGCGTCTGAAGCCGTACTAGGAAGCCAGTGCAATGCCAGAGTTCACTCACGTTTACAAACCCACTTGTCATACTTAATACTGTCCATTGTAGATGTATGTGTCTAGTTGCGAATACCGGGTTTGCTCACGCGTTTCGGTAAAGATATTGTATATAGTTTTAGTTTGTTATTGAACTTACTTTAAACCAAACTTAGGTACGGATTTTTATCACTGGGTTGAAATATCGACTTTCGTAATACTCTATTTCAAAGAAAAAGGGTTTGGTGAACGTCATTTTCATAGCAATTGACATTTTCATTCTGATCTGTATATGATAGAGTATAGAGTAGTAACGTTTAGTAACATTTTTTGTACATAAATTTCAACACACAGGCAACATATAATTGTGTGGTTGACTCTAAGTGCTCTACTGTATTTGTTTTTGATAATGAACCTTCAAACATTCGTAGTTCATCTACAATAAGAGTAAAAAGCTACCCAATTGATTGAAAGAAGAAAAATCTTTTTCAGATTGACTTACATATTTCTTCTAGCTAGTTATATAAAATTCCATGGCATCAACAATGCAAAGCTGTTATAAAAAATACAACAACGTGTTCAGTTTGATCTGTGCGTACCAGGCGATCAGAAGCCGTGCAGAGATTTGCATCGTGATCGCTGATGGTTCTATAATTGTCTCAGTGATGCTATGTGAGCGCTTGCAACTGTACATACCGGTTACAGCGTGTAAATAAAAAAAATAGGGACTGCTACCGGTGTATTGTATTAAATAAAAAAAGTTAACCTATGCTGTGAAAGGGTTTAAACGGGTACTATAGGTTTTTGATTGTTACTCTGTAATTGAGGATTAGAAATAATGTTCGTAGTTGTAGATGAAATCTGTAAATTTTATGTCTTTCAAAGAAGTTATAGCTCGCGCAATTAAAGAAGGGAAAGTTGGGCGTTCCCGTAGGTATTGTTGTCTCTTTTTAACACCATTCTTGGACTCTTCAGTAGGGTGAGCAAAAAAAAAAAGTTTTAACCATGGATAATAATTTATTATTTATTCAAAATTTATATTTACATCTCTATATGAATACTAATGTAAAGAAATTTGCTATTTATTTAATGT
>LGAG01028595.1:238522-266075 GCA_001278395.1 Lerema accius
TATAGGAAGCTATTCGTGGTGCGTTATTGGTCAGAATAGCTTAGCCCTCATTCCTGTAGTTCCTGTAGTTGACAATGTTGACAATTCACGTGCCATTTCCTAGCTTTTGATAATATCATTTTACACATCGTCTACACTTTCAACACACAAACGTACTCTAAAATAGAATTCGTATATTCATCTACCTCCGTAATCTATCAGTGTTAGTGTTAATATCTATTTTCATCTAAGCTGATACGTAGACTCTTAAAAGCTTTATCATTTTCGAGCCCGATATCTAAAGGTTTCACTACGTAAAAGTAGCTCTACGTTATAATCGATAGCTTCTTTACTGAATAATTGCATCTCCCGCCTCATTATACATTCAGAATATTCATGGCGATATAACAAAGAGTTCGGCAATCTTTTCAACGTTGGCATCCAATCGGGACCCTCGTTAGCGCGTGGAGCGAGTTTGTATACTTCTCCATGGCCTTTTCAATAGAACCTAGCAACATTTAAGTTAAATTTAATTAAATAGCAAAATATTGCTTATATTGAGAAATAAACAGATATTTCGGTCTGGCAGTCCAAAATAGTTAATGTTTGAACTTAGTCAGCTGATAGACAAAGGACAATATTGCCCTATTTTGTCTAAATACGCCATATGAAATATCTATAGGCAGAATGCACATTGATGTCATTACCGCATACATCATAATAATTACGTCAAGTGCATAATTTTATAAGTGTTACTGTAGTTGAAACGAGGGCAAGGGTGTCGAAAGTATCGCTCAATGACCTAGCGACGGAAGGTCCGTCGAACGCAGCGGCATCCAGACTGCGGTGATAATGCCACGAAAACATGAAACCGTCGACGACAAATCGACTTTAATCTTAAAGTATTTGAGACGAAAATTGAATGAGCCGACACGACGCAGTTGCGTCGTTGCGATTTTGCGCTGGTGAATATAGGGCGGTTGGCCACCCCGTCCAACCCCTCTCTGACTGACTCCAGTACGAATTCGAATTTCGTCGGCGACGGACGGGAAACGCGTTGCGTAACATTTCGTATATGCGGAAGTGATGTTTAGCCGTCTGTGTTTGTAGTTGTCATGGCTAGGAAAAGGGTAAGGGCTCTTTGCATGTAGAACACTTTGAGAAAATCGCGACCCTCCGTACGTACAGCGGGCGGAGAATGTTTGTGACGTTTGTGCCGAGTGCAGACGTAGTGCGCTTGATGCCACTTGCGAGTTTCATTGTATTGTGCGCCAGTTTGGTAGCCGCGAGATGTTGAGAATTTGTGGCTAAGAGGAAATGAAACTCCTTGTTGTTTCGTTGAAATGTTTTGGCTGCTAGTTAATTTTTTTTTATTGAATACTAGGTGACTTTTTTGTTTTGGGTTAGGACAATTTTATTTCTAGAAATTTTGAGTGCGAGGTTTTCTGTCTCTCACCCTCTCTCAATCCATCTATCTATCTTACTCTATTGTATATGAAGTAGATTTTAGCCTAACACATAGGTTAGTAATAGTACGTGTAGGATACCTATTCACTGATTCTAATGATTTATTATTTATTTTACTAGTACCTATTACCTATGTAAATAATCTTTAAATAAATAAAACAACGATCGAAACATAAAATCTACTAATGAATTATAAAATCAGCCTTAAAACAAAGCTACTGTATAAAATATAAAAGTTACCCTAATCATTATTATTCACAGCCCCTCAGAGCACACACAAGGAATTGATTGTTACGTTACGGGCTATTGTTATTAATTTTCTCTGAAGCAGCGTTAGTGTATACACAGCTTTACGTAGCAGTTGGGAAGGGATCGTGTGAACTTAGCTCAATAGGGTTGCGACCCTTGTAAATCCTAATGGGATACTTTCTAAGTTTCTAAGAGTTGACAATTCTAAGAACTAAAAATGTCTGGGGATGACCTGATAAAGAATTAATATATTAGGTTACAGTTTTACATTTTGAACTCGTATCAACTAATACAAATAACATAGTTCTACCTAGCATTCGAATACTATTTCATCAATGTAATATCTGTAAGGTTAATTAATTAAAATATGAATTGCAATATAATTCAATTGGCTGAACCGTATTGACTAATAGAATAATGTAGATCAGTCAATTAATTCTGATGTAAATTGCAATTTGATTACACAGCATGATTAAGTTAATAAATGTAAACAAATTAAGGCTTACTACATTAATTCGCCATTTTAACATAGTTATCTTCTAATCAGAGTTAAATATTTTGACATTCAGTCCAGTTGACAAATAATGACAAAGAATAGACTCCTGCTAGCACGCGATATAAAACTATAGTCTATAGTCTATTGTTAGACTTAATGAATTTTGGTCGATATTTGAGTGCAGAGCGGGTTATCTACTTTCCTTCCCCTTCCTATAGACCCGCCCCCCTGCCTCGTCCTTGAATAGCTTTTAAAATGTTAATTCTCGTCGTATACGGAATAAAATATTTCGCCCTATTCCATACAGTATAATTACATCAGTTGATTATGAACTTGTAAACATATGAACGGAAATGGTATTAAATAAATTTGTCTTTACATACAATATTTAACATTAATTATTTCTCGTAGTCAACTAAAATGAGTGTTATGCAAATTGTAATCAGTGCTGCGATGGTGGCGGCAGCCTTCGAACGAAAATATAAACAGGATTGTAGCTACGGCTTCCACCGACAAGGTTTCTGTTCACCAAGACATCGTGACTACTTATTATATTTCTTTTAATACTTTTTTTAGTGAAACGGTTATATTGATCCTTACTATTCGCTATGTAAAACGTTACTGTTGTTTGTTTTATTATTGTTGTATCTTTCAGTTTTATTTTGACAAAATTCGGGTTATGGCTACAAGACTAGTTTCGACGATTACCTCGTAAAAGATCACGCGAGTCAAATTTTCGCGACCTAATTTCTTATTGATGATGGGATATTTTGTTCTAACTACTAGTCTGCTTTTAAACTGTTTTGAAAGTAATTTGTAATAAAAACTTTTAGTAATAATTTCACAGTGGAAATATTTCTGATTGACTTGTAAAAATAATGCTGTCGGTCATCATGTAATAAGCGGGACGATTCTTATTTGGCTTCTTTCGACTGCTGTCTATGTGCGAAGTTGTCGCTATTGAAAACATTACGACGATAATTAAATTTATTATTGATCACCATATAGATTATGTGCCTTTGCACAACTTTAATGTGAAGAAACCCAGACATACTATCTTAATGATTTCATTCAAAGATCCGGATCACTTCTGTTATAGTATTGGATACTATATATTTTTATATTTCTGATACCCTAATACTCGCTAGAATATAATCCTGAACGTTCCGGCGCCGTACAATGTCGGTCGTTACTTGCACTCCAAGCACATTGGCTACAGTATCGATCGCTTCTTTCGGCTGCGACCTGACACTATGATGTCTTTGTTTGTGTGCAGCTTGTGCATGTACACACAATTCACCCTTACATTTGTTAGTAATATCTTCATTGTGATATTGTTGTTTGGGTTGGATGTTACGTCGTGTGTTGGAAGAAGGTCGTTACTTGAATGCAGCGCGAGAAACTTTTGTCTTTTGGGAATTAATCAATAACTTTTACACTTTCGATACCCCTAGAACCCTATGCCAGTTTCTAATCTCCATCAATTTCCTGGTACACGTATTCCAATAGGTCCTTTATCGTTATCCCCTTTAAAGCATAAATCTTCGACATTATCTTCAGATATGGCCTGCCTGTAGTTAATGTCTGCGGTTTAGGACTGGAACTTGTTCAAACTCTATATATAATAATTCGTGGGCTAAGTTAACCTACATTATCAGCTCTGCTACCATTCCCTGCGACCGGTTTATGTATTACAATCTACAAGATCCGGTTTCGTGCACTTGTGATTCAAAGTTCCACTCGGTCAGACTGTGTTTTGTTATTATCGTATCGTTTATTAATAAATTTAAAGGTGACTCGAAGTTTAAATAACTTCTTGTCATGTCCAGCAGTTGCATTCATTCCGTATATTGATAATGAATTAATGGCGGCTGTATCAAATAAATTATTACGAGAATTTTCAGCGATTACTTCATTGTTTTAAGCATTTTGCTTATGTCACTTGTACGGTGTATTAGATTTACGGCTTATTGACTGCCATAATATTGACGTTTTGACATTTTAGTACCTTGTAGGGAATATTTACGAAATGATTTATAATTCGTAGTTTCATTTTCCTCATATCCAGATTTTATTTTACCTACTTATTTTTAGTATTTTAACATTAATGTGTATATGAATTAAGACGTTATAGCAATCGTGTGCTAAAAAAAGATGAAACATCACCTGATTCTAGTAATTAAATTATAATGACTTGAATGTTTCTTAAAAAGTGAGAAATGTGTAATTGTAGATTTATAAGAAGTATGTACGAACCAAAAGTGTTTAGTGTAAAGTTAATCTCAAAGCAGCCTGCGATGGAGGAAAGCTTCTGTTAGCAGTTATACTTAGAGCCATCAAATCATGGGCGTCAAAGGAAGATATTTGGTGAATAAAATTTGTAATGAATGGCATGCAATTCGTGAGGAATTAGTGCACGAGATTTATTGAGATTTCCTACTTGTTTGTGTGTCCGTTTGTTTGTTTTGCAAACTTTTGAGCAGCAATGTATGTAGCTAATAAAAAGTAGACACTTAATTTAGAGTATGTAATGCGTGTTATTTTAATTTTTTGGATGCTTTTGACTATCATGCGACGTTCTATGATATAACTTGTCTGGAAACATTTAATTACTACGGTAATTGGTAACTGAGTCACGTTTCCAAATTAACGTTTATCATCCGCAACGGAACCACCATCAGGCGACACGTCGACTGCGATCCAGGAAGTTACAATAACTTCATTATGACGTAATTACAGTGGATGATATAGAGCATAGTGTAAGTCTCTATTCGCAAATTGGGAAGCGTTAATTTAGAAGCTTTCATCATGAATTGTGTGATTTGGAAATTTCTTTATTGCCAATCTAACTTTTGGTTTGATTGTTGACTGTGATGCCCGGGTTCTAACAAATCTCGAAGAGACTACGAATTTGGGTATCAGAAAAATATAATGCGCAGTTAGGTCTATCGCATCCTTTTAAATAATTACTGTGACTTTACCTACATTACAGCATTCAAACATTACCAAAGATTCTATTAGTTTTGGACCTCCTTAACAAAGTGTCGAGTTAAAATGCCACACAGACCTAGTATTTTTCTATACAATTTTGCGATACGTCAGTGCAGTTATTGTACAAATAGAAGCGAACACGTTTGTTTTTCTATTTCTGCTACCTACATCTCTCTTGTTTGATTTAGTTTTAGTTCTCAATTTCCGTCATGAAAATTTATTCTGAATTGAAAACAGTATATTGTCGTCGCTATATTTTTTCCTGCCAACCACTCAATCGCGTGAGCGTGCTTTTGACTTTATTTTCGTTAGCTTGTACTTTCCTTGTCCGTTGTGAACTTTTAGGTGCACTTAGTTGCATGAGAGAGTTTTGACTCAAGTGCTTTTTGTAGTTGAATGGAAAATGTATTAGGATACGTTAAATTTTTCTTGCAAAAATCTAAAGAATCCCATGCTTTTCTGGGATTTGTGTAGTTGTAATCTAGTAATAGATGCGTTATAAATTACCTAGTTACAATATTACTGTAATTATATTTTCGAAAATTTCTTAGTCGTTGTTACAAAATCATTTTCGAAAGTTATTATAGAATTATGGTACATAATTTTTAGCAAACAGGCACATCCCGGTATCCTCTGTAACGAAATCAAAAACGGTGATTTAATAAATTATTCATCAAGGATCCGCTAGCAAAAGGTCAAAACAAATTAATACTGTCTTAGAAATTGGGTTCCTTAATTTGGTAAGTAAACACGAAATTTTGTGGGTCTTTATATTTCCTTTACCTTAGTTGGGCTCTGATCTAATGACGTCAATGTGAGTAAATAGTTCCTACATTTGTTAGGAAATAACAGTAATTTCAGAAAAGGTTACTTCAGTCCATCAATTTTACTTGGTGGAAGAAGTACATAAAACATCCGATTATCAAATGCTCCTCTTTATGCATAAATAAATGCCATCACTTATCCTTAAAGTCACAATAGTCAATAGTTATCCAATCTTTCACATTTTGGAGTTCTTTTTGTATAAGAAACAGTTCCTTTGATGCCACCCCGCTCGATCACTTTGGTGTATGAATTATTGATTCGATTACCTCGTCGAATGCTCCGGTGTAGGCTTTTTACAAAACAAGCGTATTGCCGAAACCTTTGATTGATGTAAATGTTCCGACCCTTGGGATTTTAATACTTTTGATCTTAGTCAAGTAAAAATGTCGAACGGTTACTCGTGTCAACCGATTTTGTAAAGTAATAGAAAATGTAACGAAGGCTTTTGCTTGTGACTTAAGTGGTTTGTTATTTTATGAAACAGTCGTTGGACGTTTCCGATGAATTCCAGGCAGAGTGGGGGTGGCATTTGGGTTGATCACTCTTTCTTTTCTACAATCGAACAAGAATGCCTGTCTGTAGAATAGATTAGTCCATACTGTACCGTTGATAAGCTAAACTAGTACGAAGAAACAAAAGAAACTCACATACAGTCAAATATAATGTTTTAACTAAATTGAGCAATATTTTAAAGGAACCTATTTTTCCATAAAAACGTCAACAGCAGTTACACGTAGAAAGAACAAAGTTTTATGGATAAAAGCCAAGTGAATGTTTTCACTTTTGCTTGTCAGGTGCTCACGTTCAACATTAAAGCTTAAAGCCCAAGACGAAACTTGCAGGATTACGTGCCCAACTTTGTATTGGGTCACCGTCTCTTACAAAATGTTCGGTCACTTTGAAATTGTGTTGGCAGATTTTTACTTACTTGTTCTTCAGTGTTGTAAAGAGATAAGGAATGGTGTACTGAATTGTGTTATATGCTGCATGAAAACAATTTGAGCTAAAGTCAGTGGCCTTTAGCACTTTCTTCTAAAATTGCTACTTAAATCGAACGCGTTCTGTAATATAGCATCAACGAACTACAATGAATTTGTCATTGGAAGACCAGCGCTGGTCCAATGTACCAGCAATATGCTGAGCAGAACCCATTTGCAATTTAGGGTACTATTTTATATAATTTTTTCCATTATATGTTACGTTATACATAAGTTATTTCTGTACTTTTTTGTCTTGTGTACCTTATATTGCAATAAATATCTGTCTATGTCTATGTCTATGTCTATGTCATCAATTCAGATGATATAGTTCATTTTCTGACGCTTGACCTCCGGCCCAAACTTGAATAACAATCCATTTGTTGTTATTTATGTTCACAAATGTTAGAGGTCAATTAATTAGGACGTCGCGTTGCAGTGAATAGATAAATTATGAGTTGCAATCGAGGCCTAACGTGAACGGATAATAATGTAATAAGCTAACCGCGTCAAATATTAACCAGGGCATTTTTATACAACTCTTAACGCTTATGTATGACGTTTTCGAGGTTGTAGAATTTAAAATTACTAAACAGAAAATCATCCAAACACAAGTTAATTACTTTCATGAGTTGGAAGATAAATTAATTCGTCCTGACGTTTGTCCGACTACGACATACATCGCGATCATTTGAATGTCGATTTGATTAGATAGCAGCTGTGATGCTAATACACAGTCTTTAGAAATCTTGGCTTATGGAATCGTTCGATGATTGATTCTCTGTCTCAAAAGTTTGTATAACAAAAAGAAATCAGAATTAATTTTGGCGTTAAACGTTAATAAATCAGACGCTAACCTCGGTCTTAAAGATTTCTCTGACCTTTTCAACTTTTGATTAAGAAGATCCAATCTACCTTGGGGCGCGACGATGTGATAAATTCTCACAAGGAATAAATAGAATTTAAGGAATCCCGTTTACGGGAGGTGAACAACCGGAAAATTCGACGGTCTCGCTCAACAAAATGTTCGATGGTGAACGCCCTATTAATATCTGAAGGTTGTACGCCGTTTTGTAATATTAAACGGTGTCGTTGTCTGGTTTCTTCTCTTTTAAGTTTAAGCCTAATTTTCTTTAATCGTTTGCGAGATTTCGCTCGGGCTTATTTAATTAAGAGAGATTTTGCGGTGTCGTTTTCTCTTGCGATTTTCTGAATTGAATGATGATTCGGTAAACTATTTATCTGTTCATCTTGTACTATCGATGGTAAATTCAGTTGTTAAGTCTTTGTACGAATGAAAAAAAATGCGGAAAAAAAAAGGCTTACTACTAAATATTTGTTGCCAAAAATGGTAGATCTTCCAATAAATCTTTTCATTCGGGTTTCATTTTTGGTATCTAAATACCAGGTTCCAAAAGATTGATAATAGGACGGTATGAACTGAACTGTTAATGTTCTAACAGGGCGCCTGTCTGCTGGTCTATCGGTAGTAGATATAAAATAAATTACAATATACTATGAGCTTTATATCGGACAACTGCTACCTCGATTGTAAACAATTGTGTTTCCAGAGCAACTTGCAGCATAAGTTAAATAACGTGTTAAAGCTCTATTTCATTGAAGGACGATAAACTTTATTGAGAATACCACACAACAATAAACATACTGAGTAAAATATAAAAAAGAAGCTTTCACGGAGTTTTCCAATGAAACACCGGGATAATCCTGGCGATTACCGAAGTCAGGTGTGGTTTTTCGCAGCGAGTTTTGATGGAAGCTGTAATTTTGGTCGGAGTGGAGTTTTGCGCGGTGTATATTACGTTTATGCTGTGGTGATTATCTCTTGTTTCGGTGAAAATGAACATCGTTTAGAAATTCACATGGAATATACCTACGTATTAAATTCTAAGCAATCCAGTCCAAACGACACTTTTGTTATACGTCTTGCTAAGCAAACAGATTGTAGGAACTTTATACACAACAATATGCATAAAAGAACCTAAAACTCAGTTTCCTCTTTTTCTTAGCGATGTCGTGTAGGTCCTTTTTCGTGGTCAATTTCCCATGTCGCTTATTCGTAAAAGAAAGAAATCCTTTAAAATTGCATGAAAATAACCATAATTGACACGACTGAGATTGCCTTCTTACCTCTTATTTTGTCATTTCTTTTTACAATCTGTTGTGTGTATGTGTAAAAATATAGGTCAACCGCACCTACAGCCGCGTATTCTAGATTCTCAACTAAAAGTGTTTTTACCTCTATCATTATTTAAACATCACTCGCTAGATTAATTAAACGAAACTGTGACGTGTACAGTCACACCCAAGCTCGGCCCTCGGCACATTTACTTTTTGGTAAGATTAAACGTTTAGGCGTGGTAAGTGTGAGAAATTAGTTAAGTGAACATTACTTCAACGGTCTGTGTTGTGCATTGTCTTTCCTTTTAAGTTTTCCTTTTAACTTGAATTTTAACATTTAAATTTTATATGTGGATGAAAAAATGTTTTTCAATTAATAGCGTGGGCCTAGGTTCCATGTAATTTAAATAGTTCTAGAAGTTTCGATGATCCCAACTTCAAAGGATTATATTCTTATCCAAAGGGTTCAGGGTCGAGTTTGAAATAGAAAGCTCCGCTGTTATGAAAGAAGTTAGAAAAAACAATAATAACAAGAATGTTGTTTTTGCTCGCGTGTTGCGCGTGGAAAGGATTTTTTTTTCTTTAGAGGGATTTTCCTTCAACTATTACCTTAAGATGGGCGAGTTTAAAATTAACTCTTTTATCGCGGAAAGAAAATATTGAATAGAAAACGAAGTTTGCAAAGAGCGCCCTTGAGATACAGAGTGTTCTAAGAACTTGATCGCTTTGTCTGCTCGGATGTTGGAAATAAAATTCACGTTGGCTTTAATACCCATAAA
Organism: Lerema accius; assembly: GCA_001278395.1. Taxonomy (NCBI): domain Eukaryota; kingdom Metazoa; phylum Arthropoda; class Insecta; order Lepidoptera; family Hesperiidae; genus Lerema; species Lerema accius. Next base: position 248,425 of record LGAG01028595.1, read on the forward strand.
GACATTTATTTCAGGAGCTGTGCTGCCTTTTTGAAAAAACTAAGAGCGTATCAGTAAATATGTTTGTGTTTTATTCAAAAGGATCACTCAAGTTGTTAAGTTTGTATATTCGAATAAGTAAGAATTGGCGACATTTTTTAGTGTATAAAAAATGACTGAAGAGTAGATATTTCTACGTTTTTTATTATTCACTTATGCGAGTCCTACGAGACGGTTCAGTCTCAAAAGTTTACAAGAACACATGAGTTAGAAAATGTTAAGGAGTAAGTTTGATGCGAAGGTAATATTTTTTTTTTACATCAGTAGAAGCTGCAGTTAACGACAGCTGTTCCTTTTTCAAATGCAGTAATTCTTAAGGAAGGTAAGCTAATAGCGGGTAATCCAAGGTGAATGGTCGGTACTCTGCATTCGTACTGTTGTTCTTTTTGTTACGGCTGGAAGGCAATTTTCTCAGACCATTTAACAGCAGTGTTGCCAGGGCGTGAGTGGTGTTGCCATGTTTTTATACAAATAATCCTTCCACTGTTTCCTTATGGGCTTAATTGCGTTACAAGTTGTTGAGGAAATTTTGAATCAAAGATTGTCGAATCATCACATAGTCGTAAGTAAACCTAACATGTCGATAACAAACTAATTATTTGATCAATTGATTGCGGAACGAATAATGAGTAAAATTTTAAAATTAATTTCGATTGAAAAATATCCAATACTGACCACGAAGTTGTAAAATATCGGATTACATTGAATCCACTCAACCTTGCAATCTCTTTCAGGTCTACCGAATATTTCTTTACAAAACCCGTTCGAATTGATCCCTTATTTCCCCAACTATAGAGTTCCATTTCGTTGTATCGATTATGAGTTCGGTCCACTTGAATTTCGCCTACAGTGTTAAGTTACCAATCAACGTTAAGTACGTCGTTCCATTTTCGGTATTATTCCCTCTATTTAAAGTTTAAAATCCATTATCGAACGATTGTTTGAGTTTGCGGAAAATTCATTACGAGGAGGTACTTCTCACGAGATTTCCAACTTTAACACCTGGAATTGAGAGTTCATTTTGTAAAGTTATGTTATTTATTCGTGGAAGGCCCAGATTTAAGGCGTTATTATATTAAACCAGTGATTTTCGATTAAATCGTGAAGTGCCGTCACTTTTGATGCAAACTCTCAAACATTAAAATACTGTGGAATCTGAGTTGGTTTTAATGAAATTTTCAACAAGAGCTCAATTTTATATTAAGCTTTAGTGTGATTCTTATATCGTGGATCTTTTAATATTGCTATTGAATATACTCGTAGTTAAGGGTTACACAGTCTTGTACGGAAAAATATACAAACTACAACAGCCTTTTAAAAGAGAATTGTAAAGCATTTTTGTTTGCTTTGACATGACATAAATTGTTGTACCTATCTGAAACATGGTAAAAAATTACAAACTTTTATTTAAACCTAAGCGAAATAAGTAATTCGTAGAACGTGTAAAATATTAAGTTTTTAGTTAGTGTAAAGTGGGACGCTCCGGCTTCCCATTCGTCCCGTAGTCCCCGCTGATGTTAATTACTGCCAATTAGCGCTCTTCACGGCACTAATGACGTCCTCGTGAACGCTGGCCACTTTACCTCTGTACCCCGGCGGTCACACTAACACGTGTGCTGCATTATGCAAGCCAGAGTTTGATAAGTCCACTCTGAAAATAACTGATCACTTCAGTTCGTTATTTATTTACAAGGTTTTTTTTAGTTACACCTGTCCCGGTGTTTGTAATCGAATCTTGCAAGCTAAATTTCACCCACTTCCCGGTCCGATTGAGCTACCAGAATTGGCTCCAGACGATTGAACTCCTCAATGGTTAACAGTAGGGACTTGAAATTTTGCACTTTTTAACTATTTAGTTATTTTTCTTATTAACAAGTAATAAAAGCTTGATTAAAAAAATGTTTTTTAGCGTGTATTTATTTTTGATATTTTAATAAGCTATTATATTGTTTGGATTAACATGTGACAATGACAATCATATTTTGGTTTGACTATAGTCTATTCTATAGAGTATATCGAAATGTCTATAGTAAAAAGAGTGCTTGTATAAATTCTGGTGCATGACTGGTGTATAGTTCGTTTCATGTGTTTCATTTGAAAGACATTTATTTTCGATTGTGTGAAATTATAAATAAGTAAATTAATCTAATCGTACATCTGTTTTCTGTCTAAAACGCTATGATGCCGAGATCCTATCAAGACTTAAGTTAAGAATTTGTAACTTAGCAAGCAGTTTTGGGGTTTTGTTTTGGTTGGTCTAAACGTAGTGATGATTACTAACCGCCAGACAGCTTACCTATTCACTTATTTTTCATACTATACCTATTTATTTTACGACTATAAAATGTCTAATGTCGCTAATTCCTTGTTACAGGTAAGCATGATCCGGTGGAGCATAATCCGGGTATCAAAGAGAGGATTTTACGCTATCAAAGGTAACGGATGTCTTTATGTAATGGATGCCGATAGGAGATCTAAACCTGAATGTATGGGTTTAATAGGTAATTAGCTTCTGGGGTCTTTTCCGTCAATGACAAAGTTACTTTCGCGCTTATAATTTGTATCGATATCTTATTAATAAAAGTAGAGGACAATAAAAAAATGTAAAAATTCGGCACTTAAATTTTTTTTAGTTACGTCGTTGGGGGACCGTTAAAAAAAAATTACGTCACTACCACAATAAAAACGAATCTAACGACACCTCACAAGTCGAAATCCGTCAACTCGTTTAGGCCGTAGAGCATGTCAAAGAATTTGACATAGCACATTATAATATAATACGCTCAAAAACATTGCCCTCCTGCTAGCGCAATCAGGTAATAAAAAGTTACTGGGTCCAACTATATATTAAGGATGACTAGGTATATAGGTTGTCACGCTCATTGGGCATTTTTCACGCCATGCCTACGGCGTGGGGATGCTTCGTGCTTCGATAGTCCTGTTCTTTTAATAGCGCATCTCTTGTGACCCCCGTCCTATGTCCAGTGCTGTATCGCGTCTCCAGGCGGTTGGTTACTAACCGGAGTGCAAACGACGCAGTTGCGAAGTTTCTTGGTGTAATTACAGTGGTACATGTGAGGGTATTAGGTATTTCTTTGTTGCCATGTCGGGATGGATGGGTTTATTATAAGATGTGATTAATTAAAAATACTATAATCAATTATCGATCTGTCGTCGTTACAGTCCCTTTTTTTCACTGCGCTAATAAGTAATGGTGACTTATTTGACAAGAAAAAGTGTTTTGTAATCTAGTTAAGGACCTATCAGGGAAGCAGTTTTGAAGCGGCTAGACTAGACTTAAGTCAATTTAAAGATCGAGATCAAGATACGTTTTGAATACTATATGGTTAAAGCTAGAATAAGTTTTAATTAATTAGTTTACGAATTTCAAGTTATGTTCCCTTGATGTGTCTAGTGGTTAGAGTGGGTGTGAGGAATTATCGTTCCATATCGTTTGTTAACTTGAGTGCGGCTATTTAGCAAAACTGAGTTTAAATCACTTGGAAATGTTCCGATTAGTTTTCGATTTGATAATTGTGTTCTAGTCGAGTTTAAATCGAATTTGTTAACTTATGTTCTTGGTAGTTTTGATCACCGATTGCTAATAACTTCGGAATTATTATAAGTTATCTTGCTTACTTTTTTTGTATTAAAACCTTTACTTTAAACCTTTACACTTCAACAAGAAGCAACAAACAAAGCTTTCATTTTAATTAGAAAAACATTTCCATGGCATTACTCCAATTAATAAAGTTTATTTCTATACTTGCGTATGGTGTCCCAGCGATGGCGCATGGTCATTATCATTACGTTTCCGCTGTCAGTTACCTATAGAAATATCGATTCGACCTGACCCATACGGGTATTGAATTTTTTAGCGACACCGCCATAATTATTACCTGCTCCATAGATATTTGCTATCGCTTGTAGCTTTTATGACGATTGTTAATGTTTGTACTTACATGAATGACGTAACGTACGAAATGTGAAGAATTATGTTTGTTAGGAAGATTTCCCATTTCCACTCATTTTCAATTAGAAACTCCGGGAAATACGGATTTAACTGATTACTAAAATTTTAATTGTCAGTGTAGAAAACCTCATAAAGTATTGATAAAACTATAGCAGAACTATTTTATTTGAGCCTATAAATGATTAAGTCATTCAACAAAATTGACGGCAAAATACAGTCAACATTAGTCCCACCGCACATTCATTTAGGAACATCAATACAATGTTACGCATTTAACTCTCAAATCGGCTCTTGTTTAGATTCCGGAATTCCAATTTGACGATTCGATGGCAATAAGAGCCCAAATGTTCCCTTTGATGTAAATTCACAGCGCGGGCAATTCGATAGTATCGATTTAGCATCGATTTAAAGTGAACGGCGTTCATTTCGAGATAATACAATGCTGTTGGAAACAATTGTGTTCCTCGCCGGTCAATGACTTGTTGCGGCGAAATTCTTGATCTTGAGACAGGATTACTGAAGCCTCTTTGTGTCTCTTGGCCAAGTTTAGGTCAAGAGAATGACTGAGCTTGGAAATGTTTTCGCGTCGTATTGTTTGAAGCGGATAATCGTGTAATGTTTGAACTTCTATGGTTAATTACTCCTATAAAAATGACCTTATGGTTTTTTAATTTAACGGGTATTGCATAGATTAGGTAGTTCCGAAATAAAATTGTTATAGTAGTAAGTTATCAGTTAAATGTAGTCACTCTTCTATTTTATACAAAAATCGTTGTAATTAAAAATAAATTTAATACTGAATATAGTATAGGTAGGTTAGTATAGGGATATACATGTAAAAGACTAACAATAAATTATCAAATTACACACAGAGTAGGTACACAGTCCCTTATCGGTGTCGAAAGGGGTATCGTGAACAATTGAACGCTATTGATAATGATATTATTCTTGCTAATTGGTGGCACTATTTGGTGCTAGATAATTCCTGCAATGATTTATGTATAAGCAGTATTTATATGTATAGTCCAGCTAAAAGCGTTTAATTTCAATTGCAATCAGCTGTCAACGACCAAAAAACCGCTTTTAAAACCGATTTGTCTTTCTGTCAATTAACTGTTTATGGTGTGTTGTGGAACACAAAAGCAGTTTTACGCAATAATTAAGCAATATTGCTTAACTTAACGAAGTGTAATATGGGTTATTCCAATATTAGCTTGAACCTAAACAAATAAAGTTCGAGTAAAGTCAAAGTGAACGTCGGTACGGCCCTTATTTGAGTACGAAACCATTATAACGATGACTGAAATAACTTCCAGTAGAATACAAGTGATAATAATTTCTATATTTATGTGAAAACCTCTTAATTATATTGTTTAGTTGCTGCGAGTTGAGCGGCAGTGAGTTCTGTCTTCGGTCGTAAATATGTCGAATGCTGCTTTCCCTAGCATCTCTCTAAATAAAACGTGCTCGTAGAGTAATATATCTATCTGTCCATATGTATCTGCAGTCATAAAACCGTATGCAAATTGTAATTGAATACTTTTGAGGTTGGTCGTGACTCTGCGGTCTCCACGTGCATTTACTCTCGGATAGAATAGATTCTTCACATGCGACTAGCTCTTCAATAGTCGGTGATTCATAGCATGTGATAAAATCATGACAACGTGCTAAATTCACTTTGTACGGTGGCTTTCTAAAGTCTTCATACCTTACTCGTTCTGCTCGGTATACAATGAGTGTCAATAAATTTATGTTTAAAGGTACAGACTCATAAGTTCATCAGTATGTTAATTAGGATGCTGAAAATAAGTATGCTAACAATAAGCATGTTAAATCATTTAGAAATCAGTTCCGACGTGCTCGCAGCACGTCTCTTTCACCCCAGTGATGCTAACATTCTCATAAATCAAATGGCTTTTGATTTTTAAGTAAACTCAAAACAAGTATGCTCATTGGTAACATGCTTTCGTGCTAATGATGAGATTGTGTGTTAGGCTTAGTAATTATTGGAATGAAGATAAGTAAGATTCACTAAGATTGTATTTCCCAAATGCCCACTTCTTATAGGAATCCTATACTAGGATCTACCTCGGAAAATTAAGTGTTGTTAAGCAATTGATATTCAAGTCATAAATTAACTATCTTGAAGCCCATTAAAATTATTAGCTTGCTAACCGTTGCGTGGTGCGTTTCGTAAACAACAGATTGTGATCACATCTGCCCAATCGTGAACTGTAAACACCGCGTAGAGTTACAGAGGAACACGAGTCTTGATGTCATTACCGGTAAGAAGCAGATACCGTGCCGCGGTGTAGTATAAGAAATGATAACAACAGTTCTTCAACCAGCGGTTTGCTCACTGACATGGACGTTTTAATTGCAATCTAATTGCTGATTGCGAATGACTGCGTGCTGATACACGTGATTGGCGCGCTTGTCTTAAAGCTAGGGTTGTCGGATGACTGGGAAGGCCGGGATTGTGTAGTATTTACGTGACTTGACCCGTGTGGAATAATTGTACTTTATTATCTCAGATTTGTTGACAAAAAACGAGCCACAAGACTGGAAATCATCATTGTTGCATTTGGAAATTGGTCTTAAAAGGCGCCAGAGATGAAATTTGAGCTATGAAAGAAAGTTGCCTACAATTTCCCTAGCACAATAGTTCCGGAAATTATAAACCGCACATTAGGTTTTTTTTACAACGGTATTAAAATTGCCGACGATTACTAGTTATTGTCAAGAAAAGTTAAGTATTTGGCAACCCTAAATAAAGTAGTTCAATCAAGGAAATACGAGAGTGTGCGTGATACTCGCGATAGTATTATATTATCGGTATTATTCTCGTTTTGTTTAATAGGTCAAATGTATGCAAAACTAATCGGCATGCGTCGTTTTAACGTGACGTTAGACGAATACATGTAAATTTTTGATCATTGATAAATCAAAAATAAATAATAGCCCTTTAAAATCCTAACTGAGAAACAAACGAACACAAATGAATTGAAATCAACGCTGATTTGACTTCTGATATGTTTTAGCACCTCCCATTCATAAATGGAATGGAAACTTTCTGTAGTTTTGGACTGTTGAAGGACGGCTAAAGGTCATCCTAATTTGGGTTTCAAACTCTAACTTACTGTGGATATTTTTATTTTACATAGTCAATTTTTAATTGTGGAACAGGGCGTTTGGGTGTTACATAATATTCAATGATTCAATTTCCAATATCAACAGACATGAAGCTGTGTCAACAATTGACAATATTGACACTATTCGTTATCAACTGTGCTCTTATTTGTGTGTCACTATTATCCCCAATTCTTGGACATAAATCAGTGCTATTGGTGATTTTGTGTTGTCGATACGGTCTCCACGAATTTATTACCCATTTATTGTTCGCTGTGCTGTGTCCCCTCGCGTTGTTATCGGGAAATGTTTTAGTGTTTGACTCGTATTTTTGGTATTTTCACTTAAGGATTCCACGTGTTTTATGTGATGTTCGTTGACAAGTTTATCATCTGCGAAGTCTTCAACAGTTTAGTGTTTAAAAATGAGACTATTAAATTTTATGTTCGAAACGATTTATGTGCACACTCGTATATCAGTTTTAGGTTTTAGGTTTTTCCTTGTACTATTTATGCTTTTAGTATTTTCGAATTGGTCATCGATATCGTCGACAATCGGTTATATTTAAAATCAATCCATTTAATCCGCTATTTACGAGACGTATTACATCGAACAATTTATGCAAACAACTGTAGTGTCTAGCTAGTGTGTAGGCTAGACAGTTTTCTTTGCGCTAAGTTCAAAGACACTGTCAAGATAAATCCTCAAACTATGCGTCATCGGGTGCTGCCGCTGTTGGCTCCGATGTTTCTGTCCAAGCTATGGAGAAGACGACGGCGTGCCAAAGCCATCGAGAAATTACATGGGGTATGGTATCTATCACCCTTGACAGTGGTTCCTAACCTTTTCAATATTGTCTCCCCTGTGACCTATGAGGCAATGTGATTTTACCCTGTATTTCATATGTCACCAAAACAAATAATACTATGTAGTTTCTTTGCTCTGTATTTTTTATTTTACGATGCTAATAATTAAGTTCTTTGTTACCCCCGTAAATTAGCTGATTTACCCCGCGGGGCAATTACCCCCCGGGTTAGGAACCCAAGCTCTATGTCCTCGAGCTATTCAGAGCACATTAGAAGGTCTCCTGAACCTTTTATATTGCACAAATATGATTTATGTTACCCCCTCATTGTAATTCTCGGTGTAACAATCTACTTGGTCCTTTGTAATATTTCATTGTTAAATTCATACTTACTTGATTGCATGGATTGTTATTTGATATTTCAATTTATTGGTCTCAAGTCTTAATCTACATACCTTAGTCTGTTTTGGCTATATTGTATCATATTGTGCCAGTTGATTTAAACAGAACCTTGTGCAAATGTTTGTATCAAAACCTATTTGCCATCGATATAAATGATTCAAAACTCCGTTTGTTTCGTGTTGGCGCAAATGTTTTGCATAAACAATAAAATATATCCAACCTAAAATTCGTCGTGCATGAAACAATTCTTTTATGTTGTCTAATACTCGGATTTCACCAGCCCTGTTTGTTGTGTATCTTTTGAGATTTACTCGTTCGTTGCCCTGATTGTTCCCCCCCGACCCTTTTGTTCGGGCCTTGTATCATCCTGGCTTACGTACGAGAGTGTGTGTGAATGTGTGTCGCGGAAAACGTCACGTTTAATTAGCGTAGCCTAGCGTACCGTATGAGATTTTTGACCTAGATTCCAGTGGACTTTCTTCGGATATTTCCTTTTCGCTGTACTGTTCGTCGCTTCTAATATATTTTTCTAGTAAATTTTATGCCATGTACTTAAGGATTTTAAGTTTAAGTTTAGCATGGTTTCTGTTACCTGTTAGAGATTTTGTAATAACTGTAAAACCTTTGTGTAGAAGCTCGAAGGTACAGCATTGCTGAAAACCATTTTAATTACTTTACTTATACGCATATTATAAAATATTATTTAAGTAAAATATTACCAAATTGTAAGATTGCGATCTTTTTAATGAACGACCTCAATCAAAACATTTTACGGGGTTATAACTAATCCGACCTTAGAAGATGTATAGCGTTATCGGTCAACGTTTCATTACATCATCTTACTGTGCTACCTTGTGCACGCTCAGTATGAGAATACTCTTACATAATACATAGCATCATAGTGTAAATAAACTTCGTATTTTGATTAAGTACGCGAACTACTTTTACGCAATGACACGCGTTAATGAAGTGGGAGTTGATAAAGGTGAATTTATTAGAGGACTCGCTTTGTGGTCGATATTCGACCATTATAATATTAGGTCAAATCATTTTCTATATACTCGTTCAGTATCCCAGGTTGGCAGATATGTCAATGTCAACTTAAATGTCTGTCAATGGGGCCTCCTGTCTGACATGACCCTTTCGTAGCGTTTCACGTTTCAATATACAAATATTAATAAAAATTACTAATTTATTTATTTCATAATTTGCGTTCCCTCAAATACAATACAAGAAACAATAATAAGTAACATAAAATTGTACATTTGTTACATAATTATGTGTCAATCATGTCTTAAAAAGGTTCTTTGGTATGAAGGAGAATGTAATACAAGCCGAACCTTAACATATCAAAAGAAATGCTCACCATAACAAAATTTGGCCTTGAAATAATCCGTGACCATTGTGTATTGTTTGTATTTTGTATAACTTCCGTATTTGTATCCGAAATCGATAAACGACTTCTGCTGTACATACACTACAATCGTAGTTAAAGTCGGTAGACAATTGTAATGGAAAATTACCTCAGCGTGTCTGATTATTGCAACGCCGCGGGCATTGTGATTAATAATTGAGATTCGAGCTACCTCGTCGATAATAGGTATTACGCTTGCTGAATAGGTGCTAAGACCGCTAAGGTAATTTGCAATTGCACTGTTCGCTTCGACGGCATGTTTGATTTGCGCGGTTTGATTGCGATGTCGTGATAATATTTACTTTGGTTATAAAAGTGTGATCACGGACGGTAACTTTTGATAGTCTTGTTTGAATAGTATACTAACGGATTGCGTATTTTGTAGTGGTACTAGGCGAACGGAAGCAAATTGTTCTCTGCGGTTTATTTTATGTTCCAATTATTTAACAATAAAAGAATTCTAAGTACCTTTCTAAAAACTCGACAAATTGAATAACTTTTGTAATGACGGTGTTTCAATATCTCTTACAGTTTTCCTTGAAGGAACTCGGCAACAGTAGACACAGCACAATACAGGGTACAAAGACATTTATAGACATGACAAAATGACAATAATGGGAAGATAATCATTTTTTTTGCTAATTAGACGGAAATTTGACACACTCATCGGTCAAAGTCAGTCATATTGATGTATGCTCGATATCATTTATCAATTAGCTCCTCTGTATTTTTTGCTTTGAGGCCAATTTAATCGCCAACTGAATGGTTAATTAGCGCCTGAATTAAACTACGCCGTTGTCTCAAAAACGCGATGTGCTTAGTACTGAAATAAATAAAATAAAATAGCTAACTCTGATGACGTATTTGACGTTAAAAATTTGACGTGCATAAGAGTATCATTGATACCTATATGAATAAATGATTTTTGATTTTGATTTTGTATTGATGACATATTCGACTAGGTATCCATACGTATTATGATAGTATGTTAAATGGTATTTGCGTGGTGTTTCAGAGCGCGTCGGAGACGTCTGCGGGCGCGGGAGGGGGCGGCACCGCTGGCGGCAGCGCGCGCGTCTCCTCGCGCTCCAGGACCTCAGAGGAACCGCACATCGGTGAGTGGACATTACTAGCTGCCACTATACATGTTAACTGACTGGTAAAGAGTAGAGTAGCTTAACAGCAATCCACGCCGGTTGATCACGCCTTGGAAAAAGGAGCGTCCATCCTACTAGGTGAAAAATTAAGACCTGAAAAAACGGTCTTTGCTCTGGATTTGGGCATCTTAGTTATATTAGAGTGTGTTATCTAATGCAGGTATATACCCAAAAGTTGTCTATATCTAAATGTTGAAACTGAAAGGCTGAGTGATGGATGATGTCTGAAAGTGTCAATCTTTCTCTCGTAGGATATAGCAGATATTGTATCAACTTGCACATCGATAATTGAAAAATGCAACGGATGCTCAAGATTATGGACACGAAGAGACTTGTGGAGAAAAATCTCGACTACTCGTTGCATTTAAAATTAAAGTCCCAGCAGGTTCTCGCGTTACAATAATTGAATTTACGTGCAACGTTTAATGTTATCTCTGTGTTATTTTCAGGAAAGTACAAGCTGCTGAAGACGATCGGTAAAGGCAACTTCGCGAAGGTGAAGCTCGCCAAGCATGTGCCCACCGGCAAGGAGGTTGCGATCAAAATTATCGACAAGACCCAGCTCAACCCTGGCTCGCTGCAGAAACTGTTTAGGGAGGTGCGTATGTCACGTGCTGCTATACGATATGTAGTTTAACCCTGTAGTGGACGTTAGGACGCTAAATGACCGTGAAGATTTAAATACAAACTTTCACTCCCTATAACATTCCTATACTGTTTCTCTCCATAACTGTAGTCGGTATAGGAACATAAAGCGGAACAGGTATTGGACTTTCGAGGACTACAGAAGTAGTTCTCGAAAGTAATACATTGGTTATTAGATATATTTTTTTTGCAAGGAATACCTATTTTATTGCTTAATATTCAACGTTCGCCGTTAACTTGCAGGTGCGGATAATGAAAATGTTGGACCACCCGAACATCGTGAAGTTGTTCCAGGTGATCGAAACCGAGAAGACGCTATATCTCGTTATGGAGTACGCGTCCGGCGGTGAGGTGGGTACTCGGCTGTTTTTTCTTTGTCCTTTTTCTATGCACGAACCCATCCGAAATGCAGGGAATCGACACCATTGGCACAACATAGTCCGGGAAAAAGTGATCCGTGGAAAAAGTGTCATGATCCTCAGCAATGAGGCAAAGTGGAATTATTATCAATTAAAAATTACATAAAAGACAACCGATTTTTTCCTAGTAAAATGTAGTTAGTTTACCAGAAAATATTCCAATTCGAGTTATCTGTCTAACGATATATGTACACGTATATCATCGGTGATACTCGTCGTAAGTATAACGTACCTATTGTCATGTTCCTCCAGGTGTTCGACTACCTGGTGCTCCACGGTCGGATGAAGGAGAAGGAGGCACGCGCCAAGTTCAGGCAGATCGTGTCCGCCGTGCAGTACTGCCACCAGAAACGGATCATACACAGGGATCTTAAGGTATTCAACATATTATACACTATCGTGCCTCCATGACAATTGTTATAATACACTTAAATAATGTTTTATCTGCTGATAGCTGCTGAAACTTTCTATTTGGTAGTGCCATTGTTGAAGCGCCATCTAGATTTTTAAAACCTAAAATAAATCTGAAAATAAATTATTTTACAGCCTCTTTAGAAAAAAAAAATCATAGCAATCTGTAGAGCTGAGTAATATGCACTAATATTAACGAATTAAAATTATGATGTTTTATTCAGAAATTTATATCATTTTAATAATAAAATTTTTACCCAGGTATTGAATGAAATACTTATCCTATCATACTATGCATACTAAAAACTCATTGATAGACCGATCTATGTTCTAAGACGTGTTGTAACGTGTGCTGTCAGGCCGAGAACCTATTGTTGGACGGTGAGATGAACATCAAGATAGCTGACTTCGGGTTCTCGAACGAGTTCACGCCGGGCGCCAAGCTCGACACCTTCTGCGGCAGCCCGCCCTACGCCGCGCCGGAACTCTTTCAAGGTACAACACTATATTGATTATAATAATGTCGAGGAGAAAATAAAACTTTACCTAACCGTAGTTTTTGTTGTTCGAATTTTATTGTATCTTGTATTTTTTTAAGGTTTGCAAGCTCTCATAAGCAGGTAGGTAACTAGGTACTCACCTAAGAAAATAAATTGAGTTAAAAAAATTGTGTAATATAGATAAGGTTTTACTAAAGGAAAAGTGAAGGTCGTGCGTGCCGACCTGATGTGTAGAACTAAGGGATCAACCCAACCTATAATTGTTGGTATATTGTATGTATGTGTATGTGTGTGTGTGTTGTCAGGCAAGAAGTACGACGGGCCCGAGGTGGACGTGTGGTCGCTGGGCGTGATCCTGTACACGCTGGTGTCGGGCTCGCTGCCCTTCGACGGCTCCACGCTGCGGGAGCTGCGCGAGAGGGTGCTGCGCGGGAAGTACAGGTACACTACACAACACAACAACACTATACAATGTGTGTGGGGGGAAGTACAGGTACACTACACAACACAACAACCCTATACAATGTGTGTGGGAGGGAAACTGAAGATGCACAATGAAAACCAGTCGGTCGAATCAAGAAGATACCTCAATAAATACCTCTCATTGACTTTGGCAATGTGGTCTAATAAGTCTTCTTCTATGTAATGATAACAAACGCAACTAACAGCTTTACGTGCCCTCCGAAATAATGACGTGCCCTTGAAATTATTGGCACCAAAAGTTACATTGCACATCTTCAATATCAACACAAGCATCCGGGCTATGTGCTTCATCTTATCTATGCACTTGTTCCTTGTTAATATTAAAGTATGCTAAAATCGTGTCATGTAATTGTCAGAATACCGTTCTACATGTCGACGGACTGCGAGAACCTCTTGAAGAAGTTCCTGGTGCTGAACCCCGCCAAGCGAGCCTCGCTCGAGAGCATCATGAGGGACAAGTGGATGAACACCGGCTACGAGGAGGACGAGCTGCGGCCCTACGTCGAGCCGCAGCAGGACTTCAAGGACCACAAGCGGATAGGTCAGTTGGCTGTTGGCTGTTGCCGGTTGGCAGTTGGTTAATTTACCTGTTATTTGTTTGGAGGGTAGTCGGGCAGTTGGTGGGTTTTTAACTAGTGTGTGTTCACTTATTGAAGATGGACAGCCGCGAGTTTGTTACCATTTGACGTGAGGTGGTCTCAAGTGAATGGTGTTGCATTTGACTCGTTGATAAAATAAACTGATTTTGATGGATGAGCGATTAAATTGTGATTGAGGATGTAAGTAAAGAGTATAGGAGTGAATGTTTGAGCTTGTAGTGATATTCTTCACTAATCGTACCACGAATTGGTTGTCTAGTTCGGTGGTTAAGGATATTTAAATATTTTGATTTATTGAAAGGTGCTTAGACGAAAAGCAATGCTTTCTTTGCTGCGCTAATACTTTAGTTTATAATAACAATAATACACAATGATACATAGATACTTCTTAATTTATGTATCATTTATGAAAACAGTAGTCACACTAAACACTTCAAACTGAAATAAAAGTTGAAAGGTACAGATAATATTTATTGTAGGATGTCTCGAAATTTTCGGGTAATCAACTTAAATTACTTATAATTAATAACTACATGGTTAAAATTAACAGTTCATATAGTTAAAAAGTAGAATGCTAAATTACATAAGATTAAAATAAAATTGGTTTAGTAAAATTTGTCTAACGTGTTTTATGTATTTCATGCGAACAACGTAACGGCCACAGCGCAAGTTGGTACGTGACACGGGACCGCACGTTTTATAAACATCTTTTATTAATACGTATGTTATATAACTAAATATATTACAGATAATAACTTTCAAATACAGTTATTAACAAAGAAAAAGAATACATAATTAAAAGAAACATTTATCATAATGTTTGTATTGTAAGATTTACATAACCCAAAAATCATTATTATGTCTAATTAATTCTACAGATAATAATGGATTAGATTACATGAATATTTTATATATGACATGATTATGTTGTTATATTTGCTTAAAGTTTCTACATAATAAAATTTGTTATATAACAATCGTTGTAAAATATGTTGATAAAGAGGTCCATATAACGTGAAATCATATTGATATTGTGTTCGTTTGTTCGTTGTAGTGAAGTGAATGGATGTTACAGTTATGAATTCTGTCTTGTTGTACGTCTCTCATATAAATATCACACAAAATCAACATGCGACGATTACTGATACTATTACATGACATTTTATTCAATTATAAATGCTTGTAAACAGACATCGATAAGACAGAATTATTATTTCTTTTTTTATATATTTTATTTCGCCTCTTGCATGACTTTTTTACATATATTATTTTCTGCAGTTATATACTTCTTTATTATTAAATATTACGATAAGTGTCAGAAATGGTGTTCTAGATTATGCACTTTTAGCGTCGAATTTCGTTTGTTGTGTACTTTTTGATAGTTTTTGCTAGACTTTGGTAAATAAAAGAGATTGATTATACTTGGGTTATGGAAGGAGCAAATAGGGAATAAGTTTAATGCTTGATGTTTAATGGTGCTATTAATATAATATATCTTCGTGATCCAGTCCTATGTTTTATTGATAACAGAGGTCTGATAGCTCATTAAAATTTGGCGTGTCAGACAAAATACAGATATTTTGAGATTCCATAATTCAATTGTTTTATAAAAAGAATCATAGATAAAACAAACATTATTGTGGGAATTAAAGATTTTAGTTATCCCTTACCTATTAAAGGTGTATTCCATATTATCGAAAACAAACTCTTTCAAATTATACCAAATGTTGGTTCCTATGTGAGCATAGCAATTCAGTACATTTGTTCATTTCAAAATATATTATGCATTATTAAAATGAAAATCTAATGAATATTCCATTATCTGTTAAGATAAATGTTCGAGTTTCTAGACCATCAAACATCAAGAGATAGAGCTTTCTCGTTTGCTACTTTCCCGAATGTTAATAAAATGCATTTTGATAGTGAAACATTGCTGTTGTCGAGCATTATTTTTATTTGTCGAACCTCATCCGATAAGTTTCAACTTAGCATTCGTCTGCGGTGAGTTGCCTGTGTTCTTGAACAATTGTTTAGCGCCAAACAGCATGCGGCCAGTATTGTGATGACTGTTAATGATAGGCTACTGAGACATTATGATGTGTTTACTTGCAATTTTATTTGTTCCCCATGAATTAAATAATAATTTATTCAAATTACTCTTACTCTGAAGGACAAAAGAAAGGTACGGATTATAATACGTAATTATAAATAGATATTCTACCCATGACTTGTCATAGAAATGCTTTAAGTGTTTTATATGTGATCGAGTTAGCACCGTCGTTGAATTATATGATCTATTGTGTTTTTATAGAGTTATTGTATTTTTTATAGACAAATGCTAAGTTGAATTTGATTTAAGAATTAGGAGAGCGATCGATATACGATTCGTTTCGAAGCATGCCGCTCCATCCATTAGAAATTTCATTCTGAGCTATGAATAGATCGTCAAATCCAACATTTTAATATGATCTATTACATTCCTAATTATATTAGATTAGATATAGCGTTACTTAAATAATGATATTTAAAGTAAAAAATTCAATACAACTTGATTTTTGAATAGTTTTGAAGAGGTTATACTAGATTCTTTCGTATATTTGTAAACAATTTTTGGTAAAACTTTATTGTTTTAAATATTTTACAACCTTACCCGCTGTAGTTTTAAAATTCCTATGAATTAAATAGATGTCGATATTATAACTTAACAATAAATTACTTATTGTTGTCTTTATACTATGATATTATATGTTTTTATTTACTGTATTAAATTAGCGCATGTATTGAAAATATACTTTTGTATAAATTGTGGTTATTATGTTTCTTTTTAATAAAGAATTAATATTTTTGAAAAACAATATAACGATACATATTTTACATACGCTATTTTGACACTTGATAATAATTATAAATCTTGTAATTTATCTTTTGTATAATACCCTCATGATCGTGTTTATTTTGTTTATTACGTGCACGTGACTAATAGTTGACGTTCAATGTTCCAGAGGCGCTAGTGTGCTTGGGCTACAATAGACAAGAGATCGAATACTCGTTAGCGGAGGCGAAGTACGATGACGTATTCGCCACATATCTACTGCTCGGAAGGAAAAGCACTGACGTGAGTACCATTGTAGTTATTTTGGTGCAATTTGAGTACATGTACTGTGTTTGTTGTATGTTGTTTTAAGGTGATACAGTTATTAGGTGCAGAGCGGTTAGTTTTTTGTTTGATTCCATAGATTTGATGGAGAATAAGTTATGGTTATAATAACTTTTACATTATTGCTACATATGTTGTTTAGCGCGCTAATTATCGCGCTAACAATTGTAGTGTATTGTAGACAAGAGTGTAATTTTAACATAAAATAAACTTTTATGTGTAACTTTATTTAGATGTGTATGAAGTATTTATGTGTCGGAAATAGCTAAATAATGTTAACCTATGTAACTATACTTTGCATGCTTTATGACAAACTGAATAAGAGACACCATATTGCATTTTAACATCTCATGTAAACTTCTAAGCAAAAAAAAATCTTTATCTTTAACTATCCTATACTGGGTGGTTAGATTTAAATGTCCGTTATTTTAATATAACGTGTTGTGTTCCAGCCGGAGTCAGACGGCAGCAGGTCCGGCTCGTCGCTGTCTCTCCGCAACACGACGGCGCCGGGCCAG
>LGAG01028595.1:275707-287891 GCA_001278395.1 Lerema accius
ATAATAGTGTATTTTATTTTTGTTCATTGTTTTTTGGGATAATATTTAAGTGTACATAATGTTATTAATTTGGCACAAAATGTTTTTTCAATGCTCAAATAGCTCTGATTTTAGTGACATAGTTGATCCAAAATAGTTTTCATTTAGAAGTTAAATTCTTCAGCCAACCAGAGTTATCGAACTACGTGTGTATATTATCTAGTTAAATAGCTAATTACGAAATAAGTAATATAATAGGTATTGTCGTATCATTCTCAGGTCAGACGCGGTCGCGCGGCGCGAGCGCAGGCGGTGCGTACGGCGACGGCGGCTCCCCGCACCAGGCGCGCCCGTCTTTCTTCTCCAAGCTCTCCTCGCGCTTCAGCAAGCGGTCAGTTACCATCCACCATTCACCACCCACCGTCCACCGTCCACCACCAGTCATTAACATGACATAAAACACAACATCAGTCCGTCACACTCACACACACACGCACGCACACGCACGGACGAACGTGAACGTACGCGTTACACTGCACGTCTTTTGAAAAGTATTTTCTTGATTCTAAATTCTACAAATTTTATCACCATATATAAACGATACTCTGTTTATAATTGATTTAAGAATAGGAAGACTATTTTTGACAATATTTTTATTTTTATAATATTATGTTAGAGTCATATTGGTAAAAAGTTATAGTACACATTGCTCATTAAATTTTTTTTTTTTGTGACTTTCTAAATATACTTTCCTAAAAAAGCTATTTAACATTGTCTTTCGTATCACATCTAAAAATAACGTTTATAAATTAAAAATCTAAGGTATGGATAACAAGATTAGGTACCCAGTTTTAAAGACAGACTGACATTTTATAACGGTATTAGAGGCGTGCAGTGAGCCCTGACTACTGAACATTGAAGTAACGCAGTATAACCTATACTAACTTGCTTCTAAACAAAGAAAAGTCCCATTCATTTCAGTATTTAGTGTAATAATAATAATTTAAGATTTTGGCTAGCGAACGTACCTAACAGCCATTGATCATTTAACTTAACATTTAAATCCAACTAAATACGACCAAATTACAGACTAATTAACTTTTGTTCATAACACAGCCTAATAGAAGTAATATGACATAATGAATAGACTCAGTTTGGACATTTCGAGACACAATCCACTGTAATCCCAATTTGTTTGCATAACATACATTTTATTAACAATATCATATAATTTGCCGTAACTACCTATGTATGTACATTTGTATCATAATAACAGTGACTAACAATTTTATACCAACATTTCATACCTTTCCTGTGAATCGTACGTCTTGCCACACTCATAGCAACTCTCATTCTATGCTACGCTTCAAAGCTATCCGCTAAAATCATTCTGTATACTTCATATGGCTTTCGTAGGCGTTTTATAACAGTTTCAAGAAATTCTCTTGTATATTTTTGTTTTTCTCACAATCTAAAACGCCTATAAAAAGTCGATACATCGTAAGGGTATCCACTCGCACGCATCGATGTTAGCAATCGCACAGCTTCCAATGCACCTTTGTGTCTCATTTTCCACTATATTCATACAATGCCTTGAATAGAATTAGACTTTCTCTATATAAACTTTGGCGCCCGACATGGGACCAGTTTGTCTTAATTTTATTAATGGTTATATCTGACAAAAGGGTTGTGGAAAAAGACTCGACATTATGTGATCCCAGTGAATTCTAATACGAGCAGCTGTTGAGCTCTGTTTGATAATGTTTTTTACGTTATACTATTACCTTACAATTTTATTTGATGATTTCAACGTGAAACGTTCTCAAAAGGGCTCTCGAATGTTGTTCGAAAGTAATATTTTTTTATAATAATATTATTGTAAATAATCTGACACCATAATACCGTAACACACTGTCTGTCTTTCACTCTATCACTCGATGAAATTAACCCATACGTACTTGTCTCGTTTTTGTGAATATCATATCAATTCTGTGTGTTTATTTTCACTTTGATATTATTATATTTATTTGATGCTCAAATTGTCTCCCTCTAATGATTCCGAGCTCCGAGATTACATATTTTTTTCTGTATTATTTACATTTTTTTTTGGTCTCGCGTCAAAACAGGGGATGCACGGTGCTAAAACCTCCTCTCTCTCTCCCTTACATAACGTTTTATTGTGAACGTACGAAAACGCACATTGTCGAACTACCCACATACGACATAACCTCAATTCGACTCAAACATCGCGCCAGTATCATTTCGTTGTCTAGAGAAACACCTTGTTTTATCAAAAAGAGCAATCCGAAGCATGATGTTATCCCCCTTTGAAGTGAATTGTTGTGTTTATTTTGTTTTATATTGCTACCTTAAGTGTGAGGTAACGGTAAGGCACATAGAGGTTATAGGCAATGTCATGCTTTGAGTGTCGTAGAGCATATAAATAGTGCATAGTGGAATAGTAAGTGTCGCTAAGGAGTTAACGTCGTGTAAGTATAACGGTTGCTGCCCGGAAGCTGATTGTCGTGCTATAGATACTTCTAATACGACTTCTAACTGTCCAAATGATTTTTGATTAATGAAACTTATTTTGTTCACTAACTACGTGGACGTTTCATTAGTCAAAAATCATGTACTGACACAATTTAGAGTATGTAGTGCGAAGATCGGTCTCTAGCTAGACCCTGAGAGGTGTACGGAGTACTTTAGTAAAATAACATGTCTCGTGCATCCCCGTGTTACGACGACTAATTCGTTTTTTTTTCTCTATTATAATTTTTTTTTAAACCTAACCGTACGCTTCTACTAACGAACGTCGACGGTCGCGATTCATACCGGTTCTGTTATCGCTTATAGTCTATCCACAACCCTTTAATACGATTGTTGCAACGTGACGAAAGATTTTCTTTTATTGTAATGTTACATATTTTTTATTTTCCATCACGGAGGGAGTAGTATTGTGCATCTTTTGTGTTTTGCGCGAGTTTTTTTTAGTTTAAAAGTTGCCATTGACGGTTTTGTAGTTTTTACGCGTGGCAACTCAGTGAAGTGAGGAGTTGAGTTGCTTTTTTTAAAAGAAAATGAGCCGGATAGAAGAGGGGGGCGATTCGGCTTCTGATTGGTCGCATCGCTCACCCGTTACGTTCTACGCAGGTTGAATCAGAACCCGTGAGCAAGATACCACGCCACCGGACTATACGACGGAGAAGATTTTATATCATATTATTTTTAATATACTTTAGAGAAATATGTGCAAAAATACATTTAATGCTTAATTTATCCGTATGAGATATATAGATGCTATATTGACAGAGATTTTTTTCTTTTTTTTTACTTGTTTGTAAAAAGTTTTCGGCGTTAGCGCGAGTGTTTGGAACGATCGTTAGACTTGATTTTGTTGAAAAAAAATAAGGTACTTGTTGCGCTGAATAGATAGGTTAATAATGGTGTTGCGAATGAAAAATCTTACTCTATATTAAGTATGTACTAACAGGTTTATACCATGAAAAAAATGTGGTATTTTCGTCTGTGGATTTAATTTATTTTCGATTGCATTTTTTATGATAGATGGGTTTTTTTTAATTAATCACTTATGGTGCCAAATATAAGTGATCTACTTTACTTTTTTTTTCAAAATAATATATCAACAAAAAGACTAGAGGTGCGATTTATATTCGAAGATTTTTCATTAGCAGCACTGTTCTATTTAAGACAGATTAAGATTTTTTTTTTCATTTCAACATTAAAGCGATCGAACTTCGCTTAAACGAAAACAATTATAAAGTTATTATATGTCGCGGCGACATCTGTCTGTACTTTGTCTTATTAAAACTTGTTCTTTTAATTTGTGATAGTAATAGAAAACGAAAAAATAAGCTAAAGTAAAATTATGGCCTAAATATTCAAAATAAAACATATTTTTTGATATTTTTGCACTTTAAAAAGCCCATATTTTCTGACATATTCTTCACAAAAAATATGCTAAGAGATATATATTTTTACTGAAGGGATCGTTGAAAACAATTTCTTCATTGAATCAGACACAATCACAAACAAAAGTGTAAATATTTTTATTTACTCTAAATAAATTTATTAAAGTTAAATCAAGCTTTAATGTTTACACTTGAAGTATTTGCAAAAGAATTAGACGTATTTTGAAAATAAATTATATTGTATTGTATACAGTGAAACATGTTTTAATAAGATGATGTATAGCAGAGCTAGTCCCGCCGCGTGTCGCATTTCATCGTAGATCATAAGACACTCATATCTAATTTCTAACGAATTTTGTACATTCCAGGGTTCCGTATATATTTTGTTATGTTTACAAAAGGCACAAATCTGACTCGGTATTTTGTTTTCATCATTTTACGGCAACGTCTCGGACTCTGCCCAATTCAATCGCTAATGATAGCTTTGACGACTGAAAAGAAAATATTTTGTATATTTGTATTTATTATATACATAGAAATTTCAGTTTGAAATATTTTGGTGGTTCGCCTACAGCGGCTCATCGTTTCGAAGTGGAATTAGACAAATGTTACATTATCATTATCTATACACTATACAATTATACGTAGTTCATATTTTCCTAGATAATTCTACAAATGTGACTTGTAGGATGGTCCATAGACGAGAACACTTAGAGAATAATGCGCGAGTGAGATATAGCAGTATATAAATAGTGATCGTTTAGCGTTTAAGACTCGGCCCATACCCTGGCTTTGGTACAAATACTCAGTAAACGTTACCACGTAGGAATGCGTACGTTTAGGCAGCTCCTCACTACTCGTCAAACAATAATGGGCCAAAAATTATAAACACTTCTCCCCACGACTGTACACCGTCTTC
This sequence comes from Lerema accius, assembly GCA_001278395.1. Taxonomy (NCBI): domain Eukaryota; kingdom Metazoa; phylum Arthropoda; class Insecta; order Lepidoptera; family Hesperiidae; genus Lerema; species Lerema accius. Next base: position 280,538 of record LGAG01028595.1, read on the forward strand.
TACACTGCATCTACGTTATTAATGACTTTTGGCTAAGATAGACTTTACGTGTTAATTTTCGTGGAGTATCTTGAAGTTATATACACAAGGCAGTAGACAACATTAAGATAGCACTAACGAATCTATGGGTCTACCGATGTTAGCCGAAATACGATAAAAATAACGAAGTTTACCGAAAGTCATTAACTGCGTAGATGCTGTACGAGTGTTTGGTGTTATAACCTGCAATATAAAGCGGAATACATACTGGTCCCCGAATTATCCGCACCCTCGCTGCAATGCAATAATGGTATCGTTGTTACGGTGTTGTTTATACAATTGTAACGTTTTAAATAAATATTTCAATCGTTGAAGGCTCGCTGTGAATCGATCTTACGGACGTTGTTATACAATTCGTCCGTGACAATACCTCTAATAAATCAACATTTTTCTACACTCCAATAACATTTTTTAACTATGTAGGTACACGTTTCATTTCACGTACCGTCGGATCGGTTTCCTTCGAGCCGCCATTTTCCATATTTTCTTACTACTCATAAATTAAGTGAATAGGCTAAATTTGTTTATTAGATAAAGTGAATTGTACATATTTGTACGTTTGAGAGATGTGTGTTGTTAGCGTTTATCTATTCATATATAATTACGTAATTTTTTTTTCGTCTTTAAATGTGATTACATTCTTTCTATTTATATATACGTATGTTTAAGATACATGTTTCAAAAATTTTCGATCTTTTCTAAACTGTATCTAACGTACGTTCACTGATATATAACTTTTCATATAAATAAAGAATTTAAATTAAAAATATATTTTCAGTAATCAATGTTTATCAATAATATTCAATTTAATATCTTATTAAAATTTTATTTGTTCAATCGAAATATTTTTGCGCAGTTCAAAAATCCGTCTTAAAAAAATACGTGTTATGAAGTTGTTACAAAATAATTGTGATTAATACAAATTAACTGTGCTGTTACAATTCTAAATTCTTGTATGTGACTTAGTATATGTATATATTTATTTATTTACTTATTTCGATAAAATTAATCATTTATTATGACGATCGATGTGGATTTATGTAGAATTATGTGAAATTTAGGTGCTGTTACATATAACTTGTGTGAACGTTTTATTTTCATGGTTTGATTTCAAATTTGATAATTATTTTTGTCTTATTGACAAAACTTTTCGGTTGGAGCTCTTAGTAAATATATACTAATATATGTTTATCATTCAATACTTATCAGATAGATTTAATTTTTTTCGCCTAGGTTCGAAAAATTTGTGCAAATATTTATATTTCAATATTATTTTATGTTTATTCAATAGAAACAAGGTTTTTAAGGATTGAAATATAAATGTTTAATTTAATACGAGTCTGAAATCGTAGATATAACAGACTAGATAACTCGAACTTACACTTCTGACTAAGCCGGGATTATTACACGATGTTAATTTACGTACAGATATCCTTATCATAATCTTAGTTAAGTTTACATATTTGTATCCCGTTTTGTTTTTTTTTTATTTCTACAATTTCCGGTTGACATTTTCGCTAAGCTAGCATTTATTTTTTAATCTTATTTCATTTGATTTATTAATTTGCCGCTTTAAAATTAATATTAATGTTCATTAAGACACGATTAAAAACCGTTATGTTTAATATAAAGTTAAATATATCCGAACAACAATATAAAAAATATGACTCGTTACGAGCGGACTTCAGTGATTTTTTTCCTTTCAAAGTATTATTTTAAGCATGTCTAAAATCTTTATAAAATGTTTATGTTGCGTTTTATACAATTAAAGACATTTTTGTTACAAATGGTACAAACTTGATGTAAGTGTAACTTGTAACATCGCTCCATCCAACTGTCGGTAAGAATGCAATAAATATGTCTTGTAATTTCGTTTTACATTTGTTTTTGCTGCCCACAGTCCATGTGAATGACTTGAGAATTAACTTCCAACTTCAAAGTGACTTGCCTAAAGCTTTGTAATGTCTATTGTAGCAATGGAGGCGACGCAAAAACAAATATGAGCGATCGAAAGCAATAAATGTTATCCTAAAGGTTTGTAATGCAATACTGAATTAAAAAGTCACGTATTGCGCTTGTCCGAATAATAATCAAGTTTTGAATAACTACTATGTGTTTTACTTTCGACCACCAACCCTGTACGAGGTCCAATTACGATAAAGGAAGTGTGAAATTTTACTGCGACTTAACATGTTCGAAATCTACGTGATTATGAATCGTTATCCAAGGTCAAGCCTCCCTTATTTTCAATGGAAAATTCTAAGATGCATTTTCAATGTAGATTTTATGTTGAAACTTAAGATATATCTGTACAATAAATTATTAAGATTCACTTAAAATTTTTCGACATCAAATAAGTAAAATTGAAAACAAATGTGTTTTAGCTTAAATATAGAAAATAGTGTTCCCTCCTTTATATAATACAATCGTTGCAAAATGCACTTTGACACGTTGCGGCAGTCAAATACTTTTAAAAAATTATACGTAAATTATATACTTAAACACAGTTTGTATATATTTTTATTATTCTTACACACAGTGTCCCAGGAAACAATTTGTATGTAATTTTTTAAAGTTTTAGCTAGATAGAAAAGTGTAGCATAGTAATATTTCTTTCGTATTGTATATGTTACTCGTAAATTAAAGCGTAAGGTGTAGCAAAAAGGCTTAGGTATATTTAAAGTATGTAATTATCATTCGTAAAAAAGATAACAGTTTTGTGTTAGTATTGGCAAAAGGTAGAAGTGTTTCACAGTCATTATAAGAAGCTAAAAGTGTTTCGTAGTCATTATGAAAACCTAAAAGTGTTTCGTAGTCATTATGAGAAGCTAAAAGTGTTTCATAGTCAATATAAAAGCTAAAAGTGTTATTCCTATAGCTTATCCGTGTTGGGCGAGTCGACTGGACGTCAGAAGCCCCGCATATTTTCCTCCCTGGACATTCAAAGGAGGTAGGCGCGGTTGTCATCGGTTTTGTTGTTAACTTTTGAATGATTTTTCATGAAAATATTATAATATTTACACCATGGTGTGGTTTAGTTGTTGGTTATAGTAAATTTTATAATGTAAATGTTTGTTTCAAGTGCCTTGGATATTTTGATAATCCGTTTTTGTTGTCAAAAGTTATACGTAATATAATAGTTGTATTTTTTATTTTGTATTCAATGTGATGCATTATTTTAAAATTTTGAATTAATATTTAAATTATATTTATTTAATGTTTCTGATGAGGCTATTATACAAGCAATACATTTATTTATTACATTAATGATGCCTCAGCCTAGTATCGAACCTTGATCCTCCATCTTCGTGAGAGGAAAGTTTTTTTTTAATTTAAATTGTAAATTAAACAATTCTTTAATAATTTAATGTAACTTAAAAAGTCATATTTTTAACATTTTCTAATTTGGATGACATCTGAACCACACCAGGTGCATTGATTATAATCGCATCTCTTGATATTAATTCAGTGTTTGTTTATTTTAACATGTGTCGTGGTCCAACCGATTTTATTTTGTTAACATTGTATTTATAAATTAGCGGTAGATTCCATTCACTCGACATTAAAATTATAGATATTAGCAATTGTTATTTTTAAATCAATAAAGTGTTTAACAGAAATTTAAAGTGATTATTTTCAATTTCTTGGAAAAAGCTGTGCAACGTAAAAATTATATTTAAATATTGTTTAATACAGCCTCATTTAAAAACAAAATTGGATGGACTACTTTTAACGTTTTTGAGAAAAGATTAACAAAAAAATAATCTATTTGTCGGTTTTTTTTTACATTTGAGTGTCGTTTTTAATGTTTTAACGAAATCTTTTGCGTGTTTAACAAATTTAACATATCGTGTGAAGCATTTTGTCGTGAGGTTTGACTGAATCCCGAATGTTTTGAGTTAGCAGGCTATGAAACTAATAAAAAAAAAAATTGTCCCATGCATGAGTTTTTACGGTTCGCTAAATTTTTCCTCTGCATATTTTATATTACATTAATTCGCAGGTTATATGTTGAAATATATAAAAAAATATTTAAAAGCGGTAAGCACAATATAATTATGACAAGGGTTATATAATTTGAAGTATTTATTTTGTATTCGTTTTACACATAACCATTTAAACCTGTTCGTGCACATTATTTAAGGTAAGTTTAGACCCCATGGCATGTTAATGTAGGTGACATACTCGCTTATGTGTGCTTTTAGCGTTTTATAGTGTTGTAGCGTGTTGTGTAGTACTTTAGTGTTTTGTATCAAGCTAAAATTTTTAAGAGTGGGTAGTTTTAAAAAGCTTATCGTGAGCTCGTAAAATACAAGTTTTTTTTTGTAATTATTGTTTTACTTATATTTAGTATATTTTTTGTTATTATGTTTGAGTGTTGTACAAGTCTTTTTCACTGTTAATTGAAGTTTATTTTTTAATAAAAAAATAGAAATATTTTAAATTGTAAAAATGTTCTCTGTTGCCTTTTAAGTAAGAGTTATTTTGGCTTGATACGGAGCACGAAGTACGTGTCGTCCTCCCGTCGTGACCCCGCCCTTAGTGTTAGTTTTTTATGTTTTTCTGTTTTTAGGCCGTTGGACGGTACCACTCCGAAGCATGCGGTAGGCGCTAGCCCACAATCCCTGCTTGGGTAATTATCCATTGGTTTTTAATTTCTATCTTCACGCGACGTTTTTGATTTCCGAAAAAAGAAATACCACTTCCCATTTTTTTTATTTTTTCAAAATTTCACCCAACTCTGCTAGACTTTTACTCTAGATGTGTCGCTGTTCTCGGCGGAAGAAAACTGTTTTAGAAAGTACTTTTTTTGTAATGAGACTAGAGTAAGTAATGTAAATGTCGTGTAACTCTACCTACGTATTTTTTGAACTCATTAAGCCTGTGAACTGAAACTAAAAATTCTTGTTTGTTAGTGTATTGAATAAAAAAATATTGTTCATAAATTCATAGTAGACGTAGTTAATAAATAGTTATGGTCACGAATATTGGGCATGAAGTTTGGAGACGTATTATTTCTGGCGTTGAACGTACTTTTTATTAGTGAATTTTAAAATTATCAAGTTTCCTCAATGAAGAGAAATTTCAGTGTACCTCTTGGCAGATAAATCTATTGACTTGCTTCTCTGTATTTAATTTTATCTGTCCCTTAAAACTTCAGTAATTTTTTCCCTAATTAATTATGATTTGCTTCGCTGAAAGCATAAGGAAGCAAGAAATATTTGAACTGAGAGTTTTCCAAAGCTAGGCTAACGGCTCTCTCACAATTGGGTAATGTCAAAATCCAGCAATGGATTATTTATACTATTTAATTTCAAATCCATGAATGAAGTGACCGGATCTATGACCTCACATAGAATAATGTCTGTATTAGATTAACGTATCAATATTTTTTTCGAATGACGTAGAGATTAGTCTTCGTTAGTTCCTAACTTAAGTTAGATAACATTATCATAATCACGCTAATTCTTAGCTCAATTCATTAACTATGTAACAGTAACATATTGCATCTCATTCACACTTACTGCAAAGAGCGAGCTCACGCATCATTTTTGTTGACTAACATTTATGTTGCCCGTGTAGCGATCATCGATCGACAGAACATTTTTTTGGGGTTGCCACATTTAATATTTATCCTGCGAAGGAGTGGATAGGTTGCCAGCGTCGGTGTTTCAGGTTACTATATGGGATTTTAAAGAAAATACTGATTAGGATAGCTAAGTTAATATGATTGTCGTTAGGTGGCGTTTAAGTCGTAGGTGAAATTATCCCCATTGAAAAATATTTTACTTAATCGTCAAATATTTGCAGGCGAATGTCGTTTTACTAATTAAAAATAAGTATCAACATATTACGTTGAAATGTAGACAAAACAAGGTCTTTACAAAATATAAGTTCTCGGAGTAAATTGCCGCGAAAATTTTGTCTAGTTAAACTGTAAAAGTTAGAATTTTGTAACAATCCATTCAAATTAAACCTGTATGTCTTTTCAATAAAGTAACAAACTGCCGAGCAAGTAAAATCTATTAGTATCTATAAGTAAAATAAAAATAGTACATTTCTCAAGCTATTTGCTGACAGCTATTTGAACAAGCTATTTGAACTTCAAATGCATTATTTAGCAGTTACAGTCGATCATAAGTTACAGTCGACGAATGTTACAAACGTTGAAATGTGACAGTTGTTGAGGAGTACCTATGTACTTTGTAGTCGGTCATAGGTTACAGTCGATCAAATGTTACAGCCGTTGAAAAGTGACAGTTGTTAAGGAGTGCGTACTTTTTAGCTGCAGTTGATCATAAGTTACAGTCGATCAAATGTTACAGTGGCCGTTGAAATGTGTCAGTTATTGAGGAGTGTGTCTCTGTGCGTAGGCAAGGTAACGAGGAGCAAGTGAAGCCGCGCGTGCTGCGGTTCACGTGGAGCATGAAGACCACGTCCTCGCGTGACCCCAACGAAATCATGGCCGAGATACGGAAGGTACTGTACTGGATTTTGTAGAGTAAATATTTGCCTCTTACTTTAGATATGTGTTTCTATCTAGAAAGATACAGATTAAAAAGATAAAGTTAGATAAGAAGATAACACACTATGTGCCAACTTACCAGCACAACTTACTTAATAGTACCAACTTTACAGCACAGGACTAACTTGTACTAATAGTACTAACTTCCACGGTCCCCATACTAACGAATTACTCTATGTTTGTTACGATGTCCATGGGCGGCAGGAGTTGTTGGCACTGTCAGCTCATTTGCTATCTTAAAACTAAAAAAAAAATGTTGGTGTGGACCTATGAGTGTGTCATTAAACTGATCTGGCTAGCTGGCTGGTCTCAGTTACGAGTATGTTTGAGTTTTACCATACTGTTACCTTTTGTGTCTTTAGGTGCTAGACGCGAACAACTGCGACTACGAGCAGCGCGAACGGTTCCTGTTGCTGTGCGTGCACGGTGACCCCAACGCCGACTCGCTGGTGCAGTGGGAGATCGAGGTGTGCAAGCTGCCGCGGCTCTCGCTCAACGGCGTGCGCTTCAAGCGGATATCTGGTGAGTGGACTAGTAGACCGGTAGACTAGTAGACCGGTAGACCAGTAGACTAGTAGACCGGTTGACTAGTTGGTCGGTAGATTAGTAGACCGATAGGCTAGAAGAACGGTAGACCAGTAGATCGATAAATTATTATTTCGTACGTTTGTTGTGCCATGGAATAAATGAGGATTAAGTGCAATTGCTAGATGAAAAATTTTTAGTATTCATCCTAGATTATTTATTGGAGTTGGAACAATTTTTGGGTATGAAAGATTCAGTAGAGTA
>LGAG01028595.1:288133-313888 GCA_001278395.1 Lerema accius
TTGCTATGTCGAGTGTCGTAGCAGCCCCCATCCCATTAATTCCAATCGTCAGTCCGATGTGACCGGCAGGGCGCGATCATGTAACGGCGGTTTATGTAGGTACATATTTAATCTGTATAAAAATTAAACTTTTTACGTTTGTCTAAGTGGAATAAATGCATATGATGGTAAATGTTTTTTTAAAGCTCTGTACGTGCAGGGCTTCGTATCGATCTACACTTCGTCATACTTTTCATCACGAAACTTATTTATCTAGCTAGTGTCGTTTTAATTTTCACTTTAACGGTTTATTGTAAATATTTCGGCTCGGAGTTTATCTATTGACGTATTCCAAGCGAGTAGTGTTGCCAGTTCGTGTTTGCGAGCTCCCAGCTCCCCGCGGCCGGCGGGCGCCGGATGTGTTAAGGCGGATAAATTTAGCGTTGCTTAATTGTAATGAATTCATTAAGACTTAAACTTTTAATGTCTGTAATAATAAGACGGAGAGATAATAGGAGAGAGGAAAGGAGTCGTAGTGATGTGCCAAGACGGTGTCGCGGTCAGGGAATGTTGCAAACCGAATAAATATTTAGTTAAATTTATAATACGAACCGCTCTCAATATTGAACGCCTCGTTTATTTTGTATAATATAATGAATAAATAATTAAATAAATATAATGATAAATATTAATACAATTTTACTGTCGTCTCGTTCACGGATTTTTAATTCTTTTTTTTTTATTTGTATGTTGTAGATAAGTACGGGTTGGTCGGTGTGGCGGCGCGGATTACGTTTTGATGTTTTTAATTTTTTTTTTTATAGTTGCCGATTTTGGATGTGCATGCTTACACTGTCAGTTGTTGGTCACTGTCGATAGACACTAGTAGTCTAGTACCGCGCGCCACACGACCAACCCTCTCTTCGTGCTATCGCTTACTATAATTACTTTACGTATCTTTATAATGTGTAATAATGTACAAAGTGAGTTTGCGCTCAACATACAAGTTAGCTTAGTGTTAATTGTAATTGTTTTTCCAATCGCAACGACAAATAGATGTTGCGGTAGTTGACAGGCTGTTCGGTGATACGTCGCGTGCCGTTGTCGATAGCGGCGTGTATCTTATCGTATCTTGTAATATCGATATGTTTTATCGACGTTCGGTCCCCACCCTTCAATGTTCTGTCGTGTTCGAAGCAAAAAGGCAGCCGTCTGAGTCGTTTTATCACAACCAATTATTATTACAATTTTGAATTAATTTGACATTTGATCTCGATTAATGTTATGTAATGAAATGGAAATTCAGTTTTAAGATTTGTAATTCATTTTTTGTTTGATTATGTAATAAGTCTGTTTATATATTTACCCTGAAGTATATGCGATATTTTTTAAAATAATCATGTATTGTTTACAAATTTGAATGTTTTATCGAACTAAATAATTATATTAATTTAATAATTTTATGTTATTATTCACAAGTAATGAAATTGTAATGTTTTATTGTTAAATATATAATTTAGCCGTTTGTCAGACGCGCTGTCTTTTTCCAGTTGGTTTCTGGCAACATTTTTCATACATGTTTGAAGGTTAAGTACACAACTATAATATTATTGTAGTAAATGTTTAAAATATATGTTTTGGTTTTATTTTTCAAGTTATCGTTATAATTTTAATATTCCTATGGTTGAGGTAGGTAATGGTAGGAATCACTGTTGTAATGGCGTGCGAGACAAGTGTTGCCAGTGACGATTTCTCGTTGGAGTAAGGGCCTGTTCACATAAGCGGCGAGCTTGAAATCGAATTATACCATTTAAAGTCAAAAGAAAATCAAATTTGTTTTAGTTTTGATAGAAATTTCAATCATCATTAATTTTATAAGTTATGATTTTATAATATTTTGTGCATTACATATCTGTTCATCGAAATTTCTAGGTTTTATCATAGTTATACAGGCAGGTAACGCATGTTATTTTCGGTGCTTTATTAAAAAATTCCGATACTAAGTTGCAGTCTATAAAAACATATTATTGCTCTTTTAGTGGCAATTTAGTACCCACATATAGACATTTTTTTTTTATTGGACACCTAAAGCAGTTGTCTCTTTCTAATTATAAGGCTGAATTAGGAAGTGTCAAATTGTAATCTCGTGATGTGAGCAGGCCGCAACATGCATAGGTTGCAAAATTCCCAATCATTTTCATATATTTTATATGAATTTACCTCCTACAGACTGCGCGGTTTTCGTGCGATACTGTAACGCGACGCAATGGTCGCTAAGCTTTATTACTTTAGGGATTGAGGCACAAACACACTCAATCTATAAAGTAGTTCTTCAGAGATTGTTTGAGTCGAAATAAACGGATTAATCCGGTTGAGTAACACCCTATGTATGTGACACTGTTATAAATAAAAAAGTAATCGTGTGACACATAACTTAAGAATAAATAACTCTTGATTCTCGTGAGGATTAAGAAACAAAGAAATAAAACATCAATATACAATGTGTATAAAAACTATACACACCAAATCAATCACAAATTCTTAATTGAGATAAATTATGGTATGGGAAGGAATCAACTTTACTATAATAATAACAATAATATACTGAATATTTTATATCATTTTCAAACAGTGAAGTATATTGTTTATTTCAAACAATCTGTGGAGAATATCGAGTTAAATATTTATAAAAATAAATGAATTGTTAGACGTGTAAAATTGTGATCAAAGTATTATGAACTCTGTAGTTGTATAGCAATAACGTTCATTATTGTTTCAAGTGTCAAATTGTAACTATCTATCACTACACTACACGATGTATCTGTAACTATGTAACGTTATGAAGTTTGTAATTAACGGACTTATGTTTGAGATTTGTGTGTAATGCTTTCGAGTTATTTTTCCTTTCTTTTGTCAACATTTGTGTGTGATGTTTCGCATACTTATTAGGTATAAATAATAAGATAGGATTGTATGTATGTATGTATGTTGAAAGCCGAGCGGCGATCGCGTCTTTTTTCTATAATCTAATTAAGTGTAGTGAACTTTTACAGGAAATCACAAATCTGACATTTTGGTAGAGATTGTCGCGTTATTGTTACTGTTATGCAATAATTAAATAAATTAAGAAATCGATTATTTGTATGAAACTACCCTCGTAATCCCTTCATACATGTTTTTCATGATCATGTGATTTTTACACTTATACTAATTCAAGTCGATGAATGCACTCTTTATGAAAATATTTTGGTTGTTTTCAAAATCATATCGGTACAATTGGTGAAATGTTTTATGCTAATGTTTTTATATTTGTGTAGTATCAGGATCTTGTAATGTCAACTACAATGTTCAATCGGTAATTGGTGATCCTCGCCGCGAATACTATCGAGATAACGCGACAGGCGAAACCGAGATACATAATAATGTTTACATACTGTAGTTATATATTTATATATATATGTATGAGCTTTGTTTTATGATATAATTTAGAGTAGTCGACCATAGCCTGTGAGGTTGATGCGTGGTTCGGCGTTTTGTGAGATATTCAACTGGAAATAAATTTTATTTTTAATTCCAATTATGTATTTTATTTTTGTGCCACCTCAACCTAATTATAAAGTTTTTACTTTAATATATTATCTGCAGGTTGTAGCATGATGAAAATGAAATTCGCAACTAGTTATTTTATCGTATATTTTCATTTTATAAATTCGTTGGTTCACTTAAATTTAATATCCTGATACACGAATTATCATCTTAAACCTAAAATAAATTAACAATCGTTTATATTCTATGACTATACAACGTAATCTCGAATATTTTATTAACATTTTATTAATATTTTATTTATAAAAGCATTACTACGTATATGTTTCAACTACATAACATCACTTAAAATAACTTAGAATTAGGCAATAGTGAATACTGGCTATGTTCATTCAAGAAATCTTTCTTATTTATATTATAGAAAGTTTTTGGATAATTTGTCACTCCATAGATAAAATATTACATAACAAATACAAGGTCTTACGTACACACAATAAAAATGTACAAGTATATTGAGTATTCACAATTATGATGATAAAACATTTGCTCAACACCAAAGATTTGCTCATTTTAGTTTTATATCAAGAGACGCTGATTTATTATTTCTTAAACAATTACTAATTCGATTCAATATTATTCTAAATTAGTTACCTTGTACTAAACTTGCTACAGTTATTAAAGCTAGAGCAACAAAGTCCAAAATAACTGGAACGTTACATAAGGCCTTGTAGGGTTACAAAGTAACTTTTGTATTATGATTCACCTTCCTTATTCACTGGCAAACCGTCCAGATCGACCTCCGTACTTGGAATTAGAGGTGGTTTGAAACCGCCGTACTCTATCCGCAAGTTCGCCATTTTAGGCATTCGATCCGTTCTTCTAAGCCTTACGTCGACTAGATAGTTGTTGCTTTTGTCCCACAAATCATCGTAATTGCTATTCGGTGGAGGACCGTAGTAAGAATTTTGTGAATTCCTAATGTGGTTTAAGTAATTTGTGAAATTAGGGGTCTTTGTATCAGGGTTTTTGGGCTCAAATGAGCTGTTCAAGTATTGGTATGAGGTGGCGTACTGATTACCCCATTGCGTCGTTTGTACTGGTCCTACTTTTTGCTGCTTTTCCTTTAAATTTTGGTAGAATTGCGCCGCGTAAGCTTTTTGATGAGCGAGATTTTTCAGAAACTGTTCCTGCAAGTTTGTCGTTGGAGTATGGTTTTGAGACTCTGGTGTGTACCGCACATATTGCGCAATGTTTTGGGATTGACTAACTCCTTGGTTATTGGCATAATTGTAAGGGATGTAATGTTGGTTTTTATTTTTCTCAACCGGGTATGGCACATGTTTCTCAACGATTTTCTCCACGGGGTATGGAACTTTAACTTCGACTGGTACCTGCACGGGATAGGGAACCTTCTTTTCGACGATTTTTTCTACAGGATAAGGCACTTTCTTTTCCACTGGATACGGTTTGTCCACATACTTAGTAACAACTACGGGTTTCTCAACAATTTTCTCGACTACAGTCGGAACGGGATAAGGGACTTGTACCGGCACTTTACGCTCTACAATTCTATCCACTGGGACGGGGTAAGGAACTTTTTTCTCAACGATTCGGTCCACTGGATATGGTTTAGGGACATGAACGGCTACCGGAACTGGTTGCGGCACGGGGACTTTAATATGAACCGGTCTGTCAATCACTTTGGTCACCGTCACAGGCTTTTCTACAATTTTTTCTACTGGCACAGGTACTCTACGCTCCACTGGATACGGGACAGCTACTTTCGTTTCATAATGCACTGGATAAGGCACCTGTTTTTCGACGGGATAAGGTACCGGGACCTCCTTGTGAACGATCTTCTCAACGGGTACCGGTTTTTCGACTGGTACCGGAACGGGCACCGGATTGTCGACTCGGACTGGATATAAAACTTTATGCTCGACGGGAACATGTATCCCGTAGGGCACAGCCACTGGGGTCGGCACGGGAACCGCCTGCAGTACTTGTTTCTCCACCACTTTTTCTACAGGATACGGTATATGCACCGGTCTGTCAACGTAAATTCTGTGCTCGACGGGATAAGGCACTTTGACCTCTACTGGGTAGGGAACCGGTTGACGAACTTCCACTGGATACGGCTTGTCGACGTATCGAGTCACTTCTACGGGCTTCTCGACGATTTTCTCGTAAGGCACCGGCACGGCCACCGGCCGATCTACTGGCACTTGTTTGACAATTTCTACTGGTTCGGGATATGGCACTTGTTTCTCGATGTACCGATCGACAAACTTTGTTATTGGTACTTCTTTTTCTATTATGATAGGTTGGATAACATGTTGATTGTCTGAACCATAGGAGTTAAAATAATTAACGAACTCTTTTCTATCGTTGCTAGGGCTTCCGTCATGTGGCCTCGGTTCGATTACCGTCTCGCTTTGCATATTTTCACTTGGCTCTAAGGAATCTTTAAAGTCCTGATCGTTACTCCGTCCTTCGTTATTATTTTCGTAATTTTTCATTGTGCCATATTTGTATAATATTTCGTTCATATTCTTCTGTATTCTCTTTGAAGATTCTAACGCTTGCATGTATTTACTGTATAATGATTTTGCCAAGTCTAATGGATTATTGTTATTACTTCTCCCTTCATCTAAATACTCATGTACTTCAACGTCATTGATATGAGTTATTTCCAATGGAATTGATTTCTGTATTTCAACAATGGTCCTTTCTCTTTTAGGACTTTGAACCATATCTGCAACTAATTCACTGTCGGACGCTTCAGCATCTCCGACGGAGTTTATGACGTCACTGTTGTTAGCATTATAGAGTCTCAGTGCAACGGTGATGGGCGCTAAATATCTTTGTCCTACAGGTCTCGGCGTAACCTCAACGAATTCATTATTATCTTTAGAATCTGAGTCTGTTGCATTTTCATCGAGACTATTCCTTACACCAACAATCTCGTAACCATTATCTATATATGGAACCATAGTAGACACAATATTGTTGACGATTTGCTCTTTGTAAGTACCGTAACCAGAATCTTGGACAACTATGGGTGAAGTAAATCTATATTGATTGGGACTCGTATATTCATTTTGTTTCCTGTTATTATTGTGTGAGTTTTGCTGTATGTTACTGTTTTCTATATTTTCTATTTTAGCCTCAACTAATATTCTGTTCCTCGGTGTGGTCCCCTGTTGGTTGGAATCATGTAGTTTTTTATGCGATCTCGTATTATACCTCGACCTCGGCTTAATGATGTCATCATTATGAAGAGTGGCTGCCTTTTCAGCAGCATGGTTAATACTTAATAAGTCTTCATTGGATATCAAATCCTGAGTCGAAGCAACTAATCTAGATATACCCTGATCTTCAATAATTGGGTTTCGTGTAGTGAATGGTGCATTGGTAGTGTAATAATATCTTTCACTTCTAGCGTTACTTCTCGGCGACTCGACTTTGTAATTTACTGCTCCTCGGTAGCCTAAAGGCCTTTTAGTAGTGTCCTTAGCCCCAAAGTTTCCATTGATATTCCGAATTTCATATGACGGCAGCTCTGCAAACAAATTAGATGGTTTCTTCATCTCGCTCACACGTTTCGGCATACGTTCTGTAGCAGGAGTTTCATCGTTATGACAATTATGATTTTTGAAAACCTGTACTGCAGGTGGAGTTAGTACATTCTCATGTTGATCTGTCGTGACCTCTCTATTTTGAAGAGGTCTGGAACTATCAGTGTTCGTTCGATGTTCGACGTTGGATTCAGAGTTTCGATTGTCGTTTTGGTCGTGATGGATAGCGTAATTTGCGTTGACGCGGTACTGTGCTGGATTCGGTAGGACATTCTCGTTGTAGTAAAAGTTAGGGATGGAGCTATATTGAATGATGTTCGGTGGAGCGTTCGGTAACAGTTGCACTTGATTCTGATCTGATGGAGACGGGAACTGTTGCTGTAGAAGGAAGATCTCAACTGGAGTCTGAGCCGAGTTTCCCTGGTCAAAGTTTGTGTTGGAATGGATCTGAGTTTCGTTGGAAGCTTGTGTGTTGTACTGTTGAGGCGCGTTCTGTAAAGAGAAAATGAAATTAAAAAAGCCCTTTGAATTATTGAGCATAATTTGAGACATGTCGAAACAATAAGATTACTGAACAAATGTCAAAACTTTACCATTTTAATGACTTTCTACAGTAAAATTAATCATATGGTTTTAAAGAAGTTAAACAATACTTAAATCACCGACTTTATATAACAACTACATTAACTATGATGTAATTTCTAGTTAGTCTTCGAACCTGAGCATTCAGCTCGATAGCTCGCTGTCCCAGCGCGAAGTTGCTGGTGTGTGAGTGTTGGTTATCGTTGGTAGTGACGGCCAGCGCGCTGTGGTAGCCGCTGCGGTCGGCCGCGTAACGAACTTGCTGCTCCGCCTAACAACAATAACAGATCCATCAAATATTAGATTTTCTCTATAATTTCTCGAATTATTCGTTTATTAACATGAAGAATGAGACAGACTTCGCAGTGTGTCACTGACTTCTGCTGACTATAGGGTTCACTATTCGCTCCTTTTTCAAAAATAAATAAATAATATGTAAATAAAAAATATACGAATAAATAACAATAATAAATATCACATTTCTCGTGTTGTAGGTCAAAGTTCTAACTATCTAGAGCTTCGTTCAAGTCATTGTGTCTACTGAACATTAATGCTCTTAAATCACATATAAGCCCATGACAATAAATAATATACCTAATATTTGACATATGCATGCAAAATATATTTCAGCATAATTATTACTTTAATTCATTAAAGTTTTTGATTTTAACAAACACTTTCCTAGTTTTAAAGTATTCCGTGACTATAAGTTAGAAAAAAGTAATAATATCTTATCTTTATCAACGTCTACTAGAACATTCATTAATTAAAATTGGCTATTGAAAACTCGCGTGAGTTATTCGACTGTGAAAAGCGGTCAGATAATGTCGGCTGTCGACTTTGCGACGCCTTTACACGTTAATGTCTGTTTTATTAGTCGAGTTCAAGTTTATTTCTTCCGTAATCTCTTTTAAGGAGAAGTAGGAAGTATCGTAACATGGAAATGGATTTGATTTTCAGAAGATAGCTTGGATTAGGCACTATTATTACTATGTCGGAAGCCGGTTAAAGGTTCCTGCGTTCAATTATTAACGGGGCAGAAGATAAGCATGTAATGAATGTATGTAGGTATGTTTATGTCAGCAGTGGGACAATTATATATTGCAATAATGATGATGATGATGTTAGTAACTTAAAAATGTTATGGAGCTTTAGTTGTTTTTAATGTTGATGCATATAAAACAAGTGTGTAGTAGTAGCTTGTGTTAGTTACAAAACGTAATATTGGACACGCACCTCTGGTAATTTGACAAAGTAATGGCCCATCGTGGCCGGCTCGCCTGGCGTCAGCTGCCAGCCCCATTCGAAAGTGGCGCCTCCTTGTTTGATTTTCTGTAAACAATATAGTCAGATATTTTTTATCTAGTAATTATAGTAGAAAAATATAAGTTACGACTGCGTAAAAATGGTATAATAAAAAAAATATAATGTAGCCTGTGTCACTCCCAGGGAGATGAATCCAATGAAACAAAACACTTCATAAAAATCTCTCTAACGGCTTAGTATTTCAATAATAAACACCATGAAGAAATACCTAACTCAAAAGATTATGCACGTGAACATTAATCTGTCATCTGGAGATTACATAACCGCGACAAATTGGTCAAAGGTAATTAACGGTCGGTTAATAAACGGCCGGTTACCGCGGTGCCGCCGCGCCGTGAAGTCACTGTGAAAGTACTCGTAACAGTTTAATTGCAGTCATTTGTTATATTAATGGATAGTCATATGTGCACAGCGATCAACGAATCTGCGGAATTTAACAAATACCAAAATGAATGGTTGTGGTCAATTACAGCAAAACAAAAGAGAGACGGTTCCAAATTTTTTTTTTTTTTATAGTAGGTTTAAGTAAAATACCATAATAATACTCTAAGTACCTATCTGTATCTTCTTTATTACCACAGCACATAAAGAATTAAAGGATCCCTAAGCTTAGGAATACGGGCTTAAGTAGAATTCAGTTTCTTTGAAATATTTTGTCGTTTCTGAAATAAGATTCATAAATAAATTTCATTTATAAATTCATTCATTAATAAATGAAGTAGTCAGTCCTATTAAAATAAAAATCCGACTGTAATAAGGCTTCTAGAAAAATTTAAGTTTTTGTCACTCCCACCCCACAATGGAAAGAAATCTAAAGACACCTCTTGTGATTATAATCCGTCTAATCTTTTAGGCTGTAGAGCGCGCTAAGAAAATAACAAACATACATAATCTCCAAAACTATTTTACGCTCCTTCTGGAGCATTGGGATCAAATGATATTTTTTTATAATTTATGTAGACCCAGAAAAATTGCAACGATGAAACAAGAAACGATGAAACAAGAAACGATGTTTTTTATAATCAAGTTTAAGTATATGACTGTATAGTAACAGTGACGTCACAGTCTGGGATTCCCAGACCAGCAGCTATTATCGTATCCTATCGTAGGGTCTGTCTTCGTTTATCAGTTGAAATAAATACCTAGGTACCTATACATCAAGTTACATAATCAAATAACGACCTTTATAAAACGTAACAAAACACGCCTAGTTATTAACGGGGAAAATGTGTATTAATGTAACAGAGGGTATTACGTAATGAAAGCTTATTGCCGTTAAAAGCTTTAGGTTTTACTAGTTCCGCTAGTGAAAGTCCTCGTATAATGCCTTCAACACACTCTCGGGAAGTAAAGGGTTAACGGAAATGACATTAAATGGGCGATACATCATTATGTTCATAAATACGTAATGTCTCTATTTTAATGTAGGTACTTTTAATAGTTATATTTCCTACTAATCGCAGACGATTGGAATCCGCTTTTGCTACAGATTTTATTTATTTTGTTACAGTTTTTTTTCTAATCATCAGAATAACAACTTAATACAAATGTTTCATAAGACAAATATAAAAAAAAATCTAGAGAGCCGTTTCATTAGACAGACATTTTTATGCAACGAAAAATCCCTAGCTTAAGAGAAAATCGTTACCTTTTTTAGTTCGCGAACATGTAGCGAACACCTGTACGAAAACGAGAGTAAAAAAGCCGAGCTTATTATTGATACAAATAAGGCCTAATAACAATGCGGTTGAGTCGTGCCAATGTATTCACCGGTAAGAAATGCGTTACCACAGACGATATATCAACTTGTGTACGACAAAAAAGATCGTTTATTATATTTTATTGTATCTACCGTACGACGTCACGACGTATTTCCTGAGTATGTGTATGAATAAGCTAGTACAATAACTTTTACTCGGGTTAAGAAGTGGTATAATGAATGAATAGGTTTTGTTTTAGCGTATTTAAAAGGTAAGCTTGGAGAGTGAGGTTAAGTGACTTTAGCGTTCCCTTTTTTGGACAAAGCCGTGGTTCTCGTGATAGGTTCTTGTTCTTATTGCAAATATTAAATATCCATGGGTTGCATGTTGCCATGTTCAATTCTATTAAAATCCAGGTGATCTTTTAGCTTTCTTAATGGATTTCACGAAACTATTAAGAACTTAAATCATTATTATGTGAAGTGAATAAAAACATTAGTAACTACCGTTGCCAGACGTCCTGTTTTTGACGGGATGTCCCGATTTTTTTATGATAAACTAGATGTCCCGAGCGGGACAAAGGTTGTCCCGCTTTTTCCAAACAATACCTAAATCATTATGTCGTTTTGTTTGTTTAACTTCAATGGATAGATCACCCACGTACCTCTACATTATATATCTTACAAAACCTTCAATGTCTCGAAATTTCAAAATAGGCGTAACAAACGGTAGGTACTTCTTGAATAAACCGAACGGTTACCTAGGTCGTGAGTGCTCTATACCTCACAGGCCAGCGTTAAATTTATCTGTTCTCTAACATGGCAACACTGGGTTGCAAAGACCACTTTCGTCAATGTCGCCACGCCACTTTTACTTGCAACTCTCATATGGTGAGCTAACTGGTCGCCCAACCCTCCACGTATGCTTCCTTGCCACGTATGTGTGATATGCGGAAAGCGATTTGATCTGCCTACGATTTGTAATTCAACTGACTATTGATTAGTGTTCTGCTAATGGATAAAGATCTCTTTAGAACGTTATACAAAAAGAAAGAAATGATGCAATAGCATCTACTAACTCAATTTTAGTATACTAGTCCATTTGTCTAGAAGTAATAGTATCTAAAAGGAAAATATCTAAAGATATAAACAGTTTCCTTAATAACAATTATCAAATAATACTTTGAAGTAAGATATAAAGGTTAAAAAAGGAATTGCTAATTGCACAAAAGTTATTTTCGACGTAAACTTTTGCAAATCGATGTGGAATTCATCGTTTACAATTCAAACATGCATCTCTTCGATGCATAAAAGTAAAGCAGCATGTTAATCCGTACAAATGTGTATCACTACACGTCATCGCAGTTGATGTGCGAAGATTAATTACTCCCGCGGAACAATGCTGTTTTATTCAATTCAATATTGCCATTTATCCGAGTGGATGTCAATTTTCCTTTCTCTCGCATAGAAAGTGGATATGGGCGAATGGAATAATCAGTATCGTATTGTAAGTAACAATGGAATCTGCATAACAAATCACCACTCACGCCGGAATTGATCGTTTGTTTTAACTGTATTTGGAGATAAGACAATGCGGCCTTATTCCCGTTTTATGTGAAAATTCAAATTGATTTCACTCGAAATTCAAAATAAAATATCTGCCGAATCATAGCATGGTTTATTATTTTAAGAAAAATACTGTCGCTTTCAAACAAAATTAATTTGCTTTTGTTACCGATTGAAATCTGAAGACCCGTGCCAAGGGCTACTATTATCTCTTAGAGCAGTTTTTTATAACTTTATTGAGCTATTTCGTATTGAAATATCAGAACGATGGCGTATCATGACTTTATGGTCCAATTTCATTTGGCATTTCAGTAGTAACTACATTGAAATAGTACTGCGTTTAAGATTTATTTAACAATTGGAATTACCTACAAGACCGGTTGGAGTAGTACCAATTAGAACAGATCTATGCGTTGCAATGAACTACTATTCAAAAGACTGATCGGTAGAAAGCAAAGCTTTGCATTATTTGATTTAGATAGCTATCTTTACCAAGAAACATGTTTACATAATACATAGTAGGACTTCAGTGTACATAAATAAAGACCAAAAAGTACGTAATCACTACGTTTATGAAGGCAGTAAGCATCAAATCATATGAATTCAAGCGTCGTCAGATTCGGTGACAAAATGACTGCGGGTAATCGAGAAATAGTTTCACCGTAGTCGAGTCGCGATAAAAAAATATTTATATCGGCCGTAAAATTAACCAATTTATTTTATGAGACCTTTTCCATCTTGCTTGTTATACTATTCTAAAAATGGAAAGAGGAAAAGAAATGGGAATAGAAGCCCTAACTGTATTGAAATAAAATATACACTGGCTATAAAATCTAGCATTTGGGTACTTATTTATTGTATTAAAATCAACTAATAATATAGTAAGTTTCATGCAATTTGTATGGAATATTTGCGTTAGATAATAGTGCAATGAGGAAAAAAAACGTATGATAGAGAATTATGTGGACAAATATAACATGCTATTAACAGCACTTAGTATCGCCTTATGTGGGATTAGATAAATCGTTAATCTTTTATCTCTCTCGGTGAAACACTTGCACTGATGACAAATGTTCACTTCGTCACGTTGTTTTTGTTCGTACGCGGAACACGACAATTTCTACGATGCCAGTAATGTGTAGTGAAATGTTCTATTACTTACGTTACAATAGAGTTGCACTGTTGCATACGAAAATTATAGGCTGTTTAGAATTAGGCTTCGTAATAATAGCGTAAGTACAAAATGTTTAAGAGCTGTATTAGATTTTTTTTCCGTCTGCGGCAAAAGTAATTTAATGTTTTTCAAGCGCAGGTTCTCGTATGTATGTACGTCCACGTCTTTGGCACGCTGCACAGATCAAAACGACTCGTCAAATTATAACATTCAGGGTGTAATTTTGTATTTGTCTCCAACATGGGCTATATATTTTTAACCGACTTCAAAAAGTAGGAGGTTCTCAACTCGGCCGGTATTTTTTTTAAACATGACATGACAATTTTTTCAATTGTTTTTTTTTTACTTACCGTGTGCGTGTGTTGCGCCCACACTGCCCACGTCACGCTGAATATCATCCACAGACGCGCTAACTGAAAATTGATAATATTGTGTTACTCTATGACTTAAGAGATTGTAACAAATGTCAGTTTCTACTATAGGTAAGGGTAATGAACAAAACCATACTTTAAGTTTAGCCATGCTTGTCACTCGTCTGTCTGTTCGTCCGTTCATTTAAGCAATTGTAAGACGACGTAGTGATTAGGTAGGTAATATTAAGATATTATTATAATTCTTACATAAGTTTAGTGATGACATCATAATTAGGTACCTACTTAGAGTTGAAGTTTAATTCTTAACTAAAAACGAATTCTTAATTATAAACTATCTTTCAGCAATTGTGAGACGACGTAGTGATTAGGTAGGTAATATTAAGATATTAAAACTCTTACATATGTTTAGTGATGACGTCATAATTAGGTACCTACTTAGAGTTGAAGTTTAATTCTTAACTAAAACGAATTCTTAATTATAAACTATCTTTAAGGGTTTATTTCTGAAACCCTTTGGTTGGACGGTTAAGTTTAATTCACTTTTTTTTTTTAAAACACATTTTTTGTTGTTTAGCTTTCACTTGACTCGCATTCCTGAACTTAAGGAATGTCCGGGTTTTATCCGGGTGCTTTTTAGAAACCATGCTCCTCTCTCCCCCGGTCTCCCCTTGACCAAATCCGGGGAAATCCGAATGCATAGTACGTAAAAATAACTTCAAATCATTAAGAAATCTCGTAATAGAGACATAAATTCTATTTGCATCTAGTCGTAAGCCCTATCTATTATTTAGATTCTGATCCGGAGCTATATATTTTCATTAAGTATTAGCATACCGTGCTGACCTTGATCTGTCCAGGCTTATCTTAGGGTTGCTAGGTTCTGCGACATGAACTACTTTCTCTCCTTTCCTAGTTTAATATTACACTTAGGAGATAATTTTATGTTAAAGATATTGTAGCTATGTTAACATTGGCGAAGTTAGTACGGCGAGTGCCTTAATAGAAAGGTTTAGTACCTAGTAAGACAAAGTTAGTGCCTAATTACAACAATACCTATTGATTGGATATAATGTTAATTAGTCTATGTTGTGTAACTTTTGTGTATTGCAATTTAAGTTAATACTTAGAATTTAGTCAAAATCGTGTAAGCTTATTTTTAAGCTTATTGTGAATAGGGGGCCGTTCAAGTATTATGTAACACAATTGGGGGAGGTCTTGTAAAATGTTATGATGCGTTACATAAGTGGGAAGGGTGGACGAATTACGCGTTACGTAACATTGCCTTTTTTATTAAAAAAATAGGAAATATAATTCTTCTAAGACGGCAAAATGGCAACATTTTTAAATAGAATTGGTCATTTGTCTGTAACGTAACGCTTAGGGAGGGGGACGGAGGGTACAAAAAAAACGTTACGGCGCGTTACATGAAGGGGAGAGTGGGACAAAAAATGTTCAAAAATGGTAATACTTGAAGGTTCCCTAGGGTCCCTAGTTGTTATTTTAGTACGGATAGTAGCATGAAGGTCTACGTTTGATTTTATTAAAAAAAAATTATTGCTTACCATTATAACTCAGCCCCTGATCCTTTTAAGGTTCTTGTAAAAGATCTGAAAATAAATAAAATACATAATTATGAGAAACATTCAATAGTTAACATTGTTAGTTAAACATTTAGGTTCTTAGTGATAGTTTTTTTTACTTATAGCTCTAACGAAATTATAAATTTCCTAAGTACCTAGTCAGTTTCAAACAAACATTTGCCTCGGTTTTTTTAAGCAGCATTTAGATCAAATCTAACACATTGTATTGTGGAACTTGTGGGATATTTTATTTAGTTTAAATTACAGCGGTGCGTTTTGTAGATAACAACATTGTTACATTATACTTAATGATGTTCGTCTAGTGACAATGCAATACGTAATGCCCACGAGAAAATAATTTGTACTCTCACGCCTTTCAAATGTTTGGTACCTACTGACTAGTTTCAGAGATTAAGTGATAACGAGCATGCCCATTATACAAGGAGTCTCATTATATAATGGACAAGTTCATTATACAAGGATTCTCATTGCATAATGTCTCAGTTCATTCATCATCGCAACTCATAACTGTCCCACCGCTGGGCTCGGGTCTCCTATTATAATGTGAGGGTACAGGCCATAGTCCACCACGCTGGCCTACAGCGGATTGGTAGACTTCACACACCTTTGAGAACTTTATGGAGAATTCTAAGGTGTGTAGGTTTCCTCACGATGTTTTCCTTTACAAGTGATAATAATTATCTAATACGCACATAACTTTTTAAATTAGAGGTGCGTGCCGTGGGGTTCGAACTCAGGAACTCCCGTTCGACAGACCATCGATCAAACCACTAGGCTACCACTGCACTGCTCTGAAAAGATTTCTTTTGTTGACTATTTTTCACTTGACAAACATTTAACTATGTCTCGTCGATTATAATCGGTTCTTAATCGTAAATCGAATCTTTGAAAAATAGGCAGGTAGATGTCACAATATAATTGTTGTCGTAATTTGACCTTAACTCATTTTGTGAAACAATGGACTTGTTCGACAACCCTGGCTGAAAGATGTCAATGTTAATTCTTGTTAAGTCAAAGAAACATGGTAGTGTGCGTTTTGTTTCAATTGATTTAGACGACAAAAAAGAAAAATGAAAATCATTATTTTTTTTAAACAAGCTTTTATTACTTGTTAATAAGAAAAAGAACTAAAAAGTTAAACACTTATCAACCGTCTCTCACATCCGAACGGGTGTGCAAAATTTCAAGTCCCTACTGTTAACCGTTGAGGAGTTCAATCGTCTGCAGCCAATCCTGGTAGCAGTATCACATCATGCTTATTATAAACATGCATCAATGTCATCGGACGCCGGGAAGTGGGTGTTTAGCTTGGAAGATTTGTATTATTCTTACAAAGGCTCCACAATCCAGCCTTTCACATATTAAGACAACTACTAGAGTTACTAGGCATTTTCTTTAAATAGAGTCAATTTCCAAACTGTAACCCGAGTAATTGCAAAAGCCCACGCTCTCTGCGTGCGGTTTGCACCGCGACGGCTTTCGATCGCGGTCGGGTTACATTACACCTGACCAGTGAAATGTATCGATGTTAAATATAGAACGTTTGTTTGTTTATAATGCTATTTACAACCTGTAATGTTATATGTGGAAATTAGGTTGTTCCACTGGATTGGTTATGTTGTTATAATTTTCTTTACGATTTCTTTTTTTATGAGACTACGGTACACACACATATTAGGATACACACCCAGATCGAGAATAGAAATTAAAATTAATAATTTAGTCGCCTCGTTGGGATTCGAACCCAGGACGGCGGCGGAGGCGCAGCATAGTGACCCTAGCACCATAGACCCGAAAATCGTAAACATTAATTTATCTATCAATCTATATGTATGTAATGTATCTAGTCTGCTTCATCCGAGAATTGAACTTGGGACTCCTTGTTTCGCAGACTACTACCAACTTAGCTGCGAAATCACTAAGTAAATTATGTAATCGTTTAAATAAAAAATGTCAACCCATTATCGTATTTCTAAATTAATTTCGTAATACCTGTATCAGATTATTACTACTAAATTCATTTTTATTTTTATCGCGAATACTTGTTGTATATTAATTATTTATTAAAAAAAAGCTATTAAATATTAATAAGGTTGAATACCTTTTGGAGAAATTCTTACTTAACAATAACGCGATAAAAATAAATTTATTCCACTTGGTATTCTGTCTATTCGAACAATATCATCATTGGTATCTTAAATACCTACTTGTAGATAGTGAATATAAATGAAGTTCAAAGATAAGAGAACGTATTTAAATTTAAGTTTTATCAGATACAATTTATCATAGAAAGTGGTAGTGAATTATAATCGGCTAATTAGTAGGTACTAAGTACTGACAATGCTATGTAGTTAGATTACATAATAATATTATGCCATTTTCTTCATTAAACATTCATTAAACGATACAGCATTGTTTGTTTTGTTATAGTTATATTTATCTATTTGTTCTTATTTTATTATTTAAGGAATCATGACAAACTTACTGAAAAAATAATAAAAAATCACAGGAAATAGAACCGTAATTACATAGTAATACGACTGGGTAATGATCGTAATAGTTCAATAGGAAATAGCACAAAAAATACTGCCCTAAGGTTGTAACTTTTAACCCCCCGATGGTAAGTGGATAGCGTCCTTTTTGCACTCAGTACCCAAAAGTAGAAGTGTCACCAATGTGTTACAAGTCGAGGAAAAAAAAAGTATTAGCGTTCGTTAAAAAAATTGCGTTCCTAAGACGATATGATCAGATTACTTATATTTGTAGGTATTTATATTTGCCTCTTCCGGTAATCAAACTTGGAACCCCGAGTGGGTAAGCTAAGTATAATCGCCCTCAATAACGTACAAAGCATCGTGTAGTTACTTTCACGCATAATTCATCACTTTTGGTTAGTTCCATATGACAGGTTCTGTCGACATGTAGCGATAAATAATAAATAGGTAATAGTTACTCTGTGTTTGGACAGTCCATGAATTAACTTTACTTATGTTGAAAGAAATGACTAATTTTACTTAGGTAACATACAATTGACGTCGCCAAAGTTATTTTAAGTTACTCCATGTTTTCTTTACAAATGTTATGGGGTCAACAATGTGAGCATGTGAGGCGTTTGAAGTGATGTGTAACACACATCTATTTATTTAATCAATAAAGTTTTAATTTAACCACAAACATAGCCAGCCTATACCGATGGTGAAATAACAACAAAAAATTGCATACAATTATTTACAAATTCGGAAGTGTAAAGAAAATGTTAGCTTCTTTAGTTTTTATCAAGTTGAGAGTAAAAGTGCGATAAAATAACTCATCTATTATCGTGTTGGACTATGCAATTAGATTAGCCCGCTTACGTGTCTTGGTCGAGTTATTAATAGTTATACTTAATTCAGTTATGTTATCCAAGCTAACATCTTGCAACGTAAGG
Source organism: Lerema accius (assembly GCA_001278395.1). Lineage (NCBI taxonomy): Eukaryota > Metazoa > Arthropoda > Insecta > Lepidoptera > Hesperiidae > Lerema > Lerema accius. The sequence goes on from LGAG01028595.1 coordinate 306,986, forward strand.
CTGCGGTCATTCACAGGAGACTAATTTACTTATTTATGTGTTGTATGTTTGTTTATATTGTTTTATGCTTGTTGATAGATATTAGTATCATCTCTATGAGCTGTGATAGCTTAGTGGTTTGAACGATAGTCTCCCGAAAGGGCGTTCCCGAGTTTAAACCCGGGATGCAATTCAAAGTTAAAAAAAAGTGATGTGGGTTTAAAAACTAACTATTTATCACTTGCTTCGGTAAAGGAAAAGTTTGCGAGGATAACTGCACACTTAAGAGTTCATCCTAAATTAAAAATTTGTGAAATATGACTTGTCATCACCACTTTATATTTCAACAATCAAATTAGACTATCTTAGAAGATGCTGGGTAATGTTTTACATAATGTAACACATAACCGACCTAAATGCATTTTATTACTATTAATGCAGCAGACTGTAAATTATTGCATTTTTGTAACACATGTGTTACCCTACTGTAAGAAACAAATTAAATTTTGTAAAGTACACAGAGTACTTACTATTTAATATTGTAAGGTTTTGCAACCAAACGGCAAAAGCAGATTAATTATTAATTATTTTGGTTGTAACATTAAAATGGATGCACATTTTTCGAAGAAATACATAAATATTTACTTTTATAATTTTTTACGGCGGTAAATAACCTCTTGTCAGATTTAACGCTTTTGCAAAAACAAAAAAAACATTTCTATTTTTTAGCGCATTTTCACAATAAACAAACTTAAAAACAATATTGTGTAAATTAAATATAAAATACATCAAGCAATATTTTTTTTAACACTGCGAGCACATTCGTAATATCGCAATGACAATTAGGTAAAAAGCGCATAGAAAAATAGTTTGAATAATATACCTAATAGTAGGTACAGATGTTGGGATAAATTTTATTATAATTATGGTCATACTATCCACAATAAAGTATGGGCCGGATTAACATGTTAACGTTAACGTGTTGTTTAACGGTGTTATTTAATAAAACTTAATCATTCTGGTTAAGGCAAATTGGAAACACACGTAGGTACCTATCTATTAATTATAGTTAATCGTTTTAAATGTGAAATTAGAGGCATTTCCTTAGGCTGTTATGTCGAAATAGTGTAATTATAATTTTTATGGAATGTTTTATGTACTTTTAACCTACATTTGACTTCCGATTAAAACACGGTTCAATTCACAAGTAACTACCTACCTACTTAACAGGCAGCATACCTACTAACATCAAAAAAAATCATATCTGTATGGAAAATAGTTTTGCCTAGAGCAAGGTTTCCGAAACTGGGTTCCGTAGAATAGTCATCATCTCATCAGAGTTCCGCTAAAATTATTTAAACAAAACTATATTCTTAGAATAAATTTCAGCGATGATTTGTAATCATTTGGTATGGGGTTCCATAAAATAAAAAGTATTTTATTGGTGTTCCCGTTATCTTTAATGTTTGGAAATCCCTGGCCACCAATGACTGTCTGCAGAAAATATGTAGGCAAAAAAAAATTATGACTAAAAATTATTTTCATTTATTAAAAGGACACTATAACATTATTTAATACAAAGGTACCTACCCTGTGAGTAATTTTGAATATAAATAATCTTGGTATTATAATACTGTATCGACGTTTGTTTAATATTTCGCTGCTCTTTTGTTAATTAATCTGAATAATCATCTCAACAATACAAGAATAACCACTGCTATATCATTTGATTTGTGTCAATATCCTATTCGAACCTGGGATTGCAGAAAACTTTTTGTCTTAATTATTATTATCACAACACTAATTGCGAAAAAACATTAAACAAGTATATTTATTTATTGTTTTGATGATCAACGTTCACTCGGACTTAACTTTAGAAAATTTCTTCGAAAATTAGAGTATTAACTGTCACTTATATTAAAAAAAAAGTAAATATAAAAAGGAGTAACATTATAATTTATTATGATGTTGGTAGGTACTTACTTTATAAAAAAAATATCTTCAAAGCACCCAATTTTTTTTTCAAGAACTCGAGCACTGGTCTTAACTACAATCACATAATTTTTTATAAAACAATTTTTTTTTCTATTTTTTCTTTACTTTTTACCTGTTATACCTGTTATACACGAACTGTGCATTCGCGCGCGATTTGCAGACTGGCACGCAATGATAGCTAAAACTACACAGTACTCTGTGCAATCCCTTTCCCGCGCATTCCCGCCATTAAGAGCTTTTGGTTAGTTTTGGTAGGGCAGAAAAAAAAGTGAACTATTCAACTATAATTCTTTATTACATAAGATCTTGTGTTTATTGTGATATTTTTTGCAGATGAGTTTAAGTGGATTGACATTTACGACTAACAAGGTATTTTTAACTAATATTTTTTAGTCACATTATAATACTTAACGATTTGTTTAGGCCTCATTTAGATAACAAACATATTTTAGTGCTCATTAAAAGTTAACCATGTTTTCTTAAGATAATTATACTAAATTGTAGGTAGGTACTTAAGTTAATCTTTACCTTACCTTTCTATTTTATTAGAAATAGTATTGTAGGGAATTACAGGTAGTATACAACAAACATTATGTAAACGAGGGAAAGTATTTTATGTATCTATAAACGTTTCCAATGACATCAATACAATCCAGCTCTAATTAATTTAATTGATTCAATAAGATAGTGTAGATTCGTTCCAATTTACTTAACCATCTAGTTTTCTAACATGGGTAATTAAGTGCTTAGTATCTTTAGTTACAGCAAGTTATAGGGATAGTAAAGATTATTTTTGATGAATAGAATTTTCTTAAGTGGTTTAACCTTTTTGTAGATAAGTAGCAAAATAATCATAAGAATATAACCCGAAAAATTTATACGTACCTACCTCTCTACTTATTTTAAGACATACAATTTTTTTCATCTATAAGTTACGTATAGATTAGTGTAAACTGACCAATATCACTTAATTTTCACGTAACTATGCCTCCAACACGAATCGGTCCAATTATAAAGCTCAATCACTCTACAAGCCCTTATTACAAATCCAACGAGTGTGGTATTAGTGGCTTCACGCTTAACGAGATCTATCCATCACTTTCTCGAAGCACTTGCTTGTCCTCGTGTGGAATCCATGGGTGTGTGACCACCTTCTCTAATACTAGTTTTGATTCAGTTCGTGCAATGTTCAAATCTTATAGATCAAATCTACTTTTGTTCCAATAGTGACATATAACTGTTATTATTGCTGTGTGTTCCATACATAATGCGTCCTACCGTGTAATAACGACTTTACCAGAATTCGTTCCCAAATGTACCCATGTAGGGAATTGGCTAACTGCCTTGGTTAAGATAAGTAAACAGTTTTTTCGTAACAATTTGCACAAAATAATTAATCTTATTTGTTTTGTTTGAAAAATTACCTAATGATTAACATTTTTGTTCACTCTTTATATTTTCCGAACCAAGCGTTGATTTCTGCAGGATAAAGCTTCCTTTTTATTTAAATCTCAGATCTTACAATTTTATTCGGTCCCAATAGTTTTACATAGTTCTTTTGACATTATAACATACACACATACAAAAATAACTTCAAAAATGTTACGAGATATTACACAACAATATAAAGGTGATTATGAATTTAATAATAATCAAACACATGTATAGGTAGGTACAATAACAGGGTGCATGTCGCAGTTCAATGTCTAAATGTGTTCAATTACATAATTTCTGTGATTTTTGTAAGATTGAGAAATCAACCCAAATCGAATAATTATTGAAATATTTTGTAAGAAAATAAAATTATCGATATAGTTTTAGCTGGCTTCAAATCTCCAAGCAGTAAGTAGAAATTTTAACGTCTAAATAAAAAATATGTCTACATAAAAAATAAAGTATTATTTATGAGGCGTGAGAATATGTGAAAACCAATCACTTAAACTAGTTTGTGACCGGAAGATGTTGAATTAAAAGATAGATCAGTTACGGTTATCGATGCTTCCGTTACGAAACTGCAAGTTCGTTGGCATAAGAATAGCCATAGAAGTGTTATTGGCTTATCAATGGCTTTAGTAAGAGTGCATTCATTATATTTTATTATTAAGTGAAGTGAAACAATATTGAAAGCCACACATTATCTTTAAAAAGCTTTCCTGTTTTGTATCTCATATCCGTAAGACAATAAAGACTGTTAATCACAGTCTACAACATCCGCACCGTGTGGTTAGGTTAGAATACCATTAGACAAAGGTGTATCGTTAAACGCAGATTATAAAGGAAGTAAGATACAATATCGCGTATATTGTGGTGCGTTTGTAACAAGTTGGTACCTACCTCCTTTGAGTTGGTCGATTCGTTGTTTACTATTTTGCGTCAGCGTCAATACTATTAAAAAATGCTGAATAACAGACTTTTTCCAATTTTATCACAAATATCTAAAGGTTGTAGGGGATGGTAAAATTGAAAGTTTGTTATTTTAATTATTTAAAAATTAATCCTATGGGCAATAAGTTTACATGTTTTAGTCCCTCATTTTCAGCAAAATTATATAAACATTTTAGTTGTTAGACAAATTCCATGACAGTCTTTGGATTACATAGAAAAGATAGCATATAAAACTACCTTTCAACCTAAAATAAAACCCTTGCAAATGACCTAAATTGGTCAACTAATAATAATAATAATTAGTTAGGTGTAACCCATAAAAACCCACACAATTATATAATCGAACATAACTTTGTTACATAACCGTAAGTAAACGTTACGTAACATTGAGATGTAATAATCTAACATATCGGATAACACATTTACTTTCAACGTCAATTTTATGCCATCGTCTTCACGCGATCAGCATGGTTAGATTGTAATTGCGGCTACGGCGATAAATGCGTGACGGGAAATCTCACATGGATTCCGTACCTTCAAATAACTTGCGGGCGATTGTAACCGCAGAATGCATTTCATATTTGTAACCACAGATTAGGTATACGAGTACCTAGATAATAGAAACAGTTGAATATTTGCAGGTATTTGAAGGTAGGACTAGGACTAATTATTCATTTCTTTTATTTCTTTGGGATAATTACGAATAATTATTACTAGTTCATTTCAAATCAATCAAACTGAGGCATCTGAGACGGCAAAAAATTTGGAGCATGCAGCGTTTGAAACTTAGATACTTGATTAAGTTAATATATGTAGAACTGTAATTAGCTAAAAAAAATAATGTAAATTATTTTTATTTTAAAGAAAATTAAGATCTCTAGTAAACAAAAAAAAAAATTTTTTTAGAAGTTCAGAAAAACTGGTCCGAAAGAACCCTACAGTCCGCATTCCAGTAACGCGCAGCGTATTTTTTAACCGCCACTTCCGCCCTGGTTTTTTACCTTCATTCTCGCAGAAAATGTCGCTGACAACCTATTTTCAGTGTTTAATACCGGGGATGTTTGTTAGCACTTGGATTTTACGGAATGTAAAACATATTTAGTCTAATGTTAGTGGTCTTAATTATAAAATGTCAGTAAGAGTTTTTTTTTCTACTTAATTCGAACATGTTTACAAGTCTCACGACGGAATAGAATTTAATTAAGTTACATGGCAGTAGTATGTTTGAGTTTGATGACAAGAGGTCAACTTAAGAATGGTCCCCCTTAACACCGTTTATACTTCCATTACACGGTTTGAGATTTTTTACAATTTCAAGAATAAAATAATAGTTACCATCATAGCGTTTCTTAACAATAAGATATAGCAAGCATAATATTTTATTTTAATTATTTTATCATGTCAAATATGTCTGAGGAAACTTATTTTCTCATTTATTAACTACTTAAATAAAGTTATATGTAGAGATATTTTATTTACAGAGGTTTCATGAACAAATACAGGTATGTGCAATTCTATTTTAGTATTTAACTCTATAATCCCTATCCGATCTATACCTATGCAATGTCCTTATGACAATATTAATACTATTTAACTATTTAGTTGCCTAATTGGTGTAACTTTTCAAATATGGAGAAGTCGGACATAATTAAAAACATGTAATCGTAAATGACTTCTTAATTACAACAAGAAGTCATTATGATTATTTCTTTAATCAAGAATAATGAGATAACTTACGGACGAAAACAAAGATACAAATCTGTTCAGTCATAACAAAACATTAATAAGTGAACATGACTACTTCCGCCCCAGTTGCTCGGTAACCGGGCTGGTTGCATAACGAAACCATGTGCCGAAATAATAAAGGCTATCAATCTTATCTGTAGCGCCTACTCGTAACTCAAAGGTGGTACCATGTCGCAGCGAGTTCGTGGTATTCGGTAGTAAAAGAAAGTCCTACTAAGGAATGTCAATTACATGAGGCTTAGAAGGAAGCTATACCCAGCCGAATCTCGTGTAATCTTACTTTAGCGATGAGGCTTGTAGACTCTCAGCAACTGTTAAGAATTTTTGCAAGAATAAGTAAAATTGCGAGCGAGTCAAGTAAACAAAAAAAAATAATTATATGAAATAAATTTTTTTTTTATAATAAATCATTAGTCTACGCTCTACTCGTAAATAGACATTTTGGGGTATGGGGGAAAGAGTTCTAAATCTCACGACATCTCACCAATGAGAATAGGGGGTCAAAAAATCACCAAAAACGGTTTACGTAGGAAATTAATTAACGGACCCAATAAAACAAATATCAAGCCAACTTACCACGTGAAGTTCTGTTAGCAAATTGAACGATTATGTAAATTAATTATTAATTCATTTTAAAACAATAGCGTTTTAACCGGTTTAAAAATCACAGAGAGTTGATAAAGGAAAGTTGACGCAAATATTTTCAATCTAAATGTGAAGTGAGTGTGATTATGGTTTGTAGTAAGAAAAGAGATTTGCGAAATGTCTCGATACTACGCGAAATTCAAAAACGTTTAC
>LGAG01028595.1:319114-357402 GCA_001278395.1 Lerema accius
AACTCGCGAATGCTTGTGGGTTCACGCGAGAAATGCTTTAAGTAGGTACTTACCTAAAACTTATACAGTTGCTACTAAATCGCTTCACAGCCATGATGAATGTTTTCCGAAGTTATTCTATTGTGCAGTCTAAATAAAATAAATCCGTCAAAAAAAATACAAATAAGAAACACGATAGTTTTAAAATGGAAATTAACAAAACGCGCGGGACTTTTTACTTTTGTAGCCGGACTTTATTTATTTTGTTTACCCTTAGTTCTAGAAGTGTATTGATTATGCTACGTTTTTCACGTATATCTGCAGAATAAAAATACGAACAATCAAAACAAAAAAAATATGATCTCCTTTACATTATCCTTTGACATTATAAACTTTACTACACTACACTACAGCAATTTTTTTATTTGGCAACTTTGATGTTACAATTAATGACAAATGACAGCTACCATCAGCTGTACTTGACGTTTGACTTTGACATCCCTCATTGATCGGAATTTAATGAAATCAAAACTTGCGTTTGCCATTGCTTTTGTCATTTGTTTTATCAAGCCATAAAAAGCTTCTGTTTTGATAATATGTGATTTTATCAAAACTACTTGATTTACCAAACATTAAGTGAAAATGGATTTACATGCAAAGATGGAGAAAGGTAAGCCTTTGGCACCAGATGTTGCTCTTAATGCAGTTTTGCAGCCAAGTCAGGAATTACCAGCGGAGACACCAACCGTTTCTGGGTATGACTGGGAGCTAGGCACAGATTATAATAAGTTGCTAGAAAGCTACGCTCGATCTGGTTTCCAGGCCACAAACTTCGGCAAGGCGATCTATGAAATAAACAAAATGCTAAAATGTAGATCTGTACCACTCACGGAGGAAACATGTGATCCCTACGAAGAAGACAGCTTTATAAAGAAGAAAACTAACTGCACCATATTCCTCGGCTACACTTCGAACATGATATCGTCGGGATTACGCGACACAATACGTTTTCTCGTAAAAAATAAGTTAGTCGATTGTATTGTGACTACTGCGGGCGGTGTTGAGGAAGATTTCATAAAATGTTTGGCACCTACGTATATCGGTGAATTTAACCTGAGTGGGAAAGTATTACGAACTAGAGGAATCAATAGAATCGGTAACTTATTAGTTCCCAATGACAATTACTGCTTATTTGAAGAGTGGGTGACACCTTTACTGGATGAAATGTTGGAAGAGCAAATGAGAGACAACATTGTTTGGACACCATCTAAGATAATAGCTAAACTTGGAGAAAAAATCAACGATGAGAGTTCTGTTTGCTATTGGGCTTGGCGTAACAATATCCCAGTATTTAGCCCAGCATTGACTGATGGGTCTTTAGGAGACATGATGTACTTCCATTCCTATAAACGACCAGGGCTTGTAATTGACATATTAGGTGATTTACGAAGACTGAATACAATGGCTGTGAAAGCTAACCATACGGGTATGATTATTCTTGGCGGAGGTATCATTAAACACCATATTTGCAATGCTAATCTTATGAGGAATGGAGCTGATTTTGCAGTTTATATTAATACAGCTAGCGAGTATGATGGTAGCGATGCCGGAGCCAGGCCTGATGAAGCTGTCTCATGGGGTAAAATCAGGCCGAATGCAACTCCAGTCAAGCTATATGCGGATGCTACTTTAGTATTCCCACTTATTGTAGCTCAAACATTTGCCAAGCACCATTTTAACAATAAAAAAATTGTGTGAATATTTTAGTTTTATTTATCACTTTAAATGTATGGGAAAACTGGTTTCTTGTTGTTCTATATTATATTAATCTAAGATATTTATATTTCAATCCTAGCATAAGGCATAGCTGTAAGGAACTTATTAATTCCTTCACTTAGTACAGAGCCATCTAGTACTGAGTAGTAAAACTTTGCTTTACTGCCATCTAGTATTTGGAAGCAGAACTAGATAAGTCGTTTGTGATGTATACGTTTTAAAATCATGTAGTCCTTTTTATAAAAATAAAATTATTGATAAGTTAAATAGTGTTATCAATGAAAAATTGTTTTTATTACTGATTATCGAATGTACAATAATATCACCATTAACTAAATACTTTCATAGTTTCACCTTATCACATTCGGTTTCCGAACGCAATGGTGTGAATGAACTGTCAAATATGCAATGAAGTTATCTGCTGTCTGGATTCCGAGTGTTCGTTAGTGTTTGTACACGCGAAGCTCGTTTTGTTTATGTGTGCCGTCGATGAAAGCGGTCTTCGAAAAGCTCGAGTCAAGTTCGCTTGGTGCTTTGCTTGCTCAGCGCAATTTTGCTCATCGCTCGTTTGAGTTCGGCACTCGATGGAGCGCAGGTGGATTGTGTTTACGTCCGCGCGTCCTAACAAAATTATTTCTAGCGTCTTTTAAGTTTAAAATGTTTTTGAATTTGGAATACTAAACTTTTTAAGTGAACGCGGGTGTTTGTGAGTTCATAATGTGCGTATTTCGTATAGTTTTATTGTCATTAATCCTGTTATCCGGTAAGTTGCATCCCTTAGCGGGTCTATTTATAGTATTTTTACGAGCAGTTATTAATGAGATTTTGTAAGAAGGATATTGTAATTCGTTCAACATTTACATAGAAGCTTCTTTGAGCGTGTTTCAAAACAATTTGTTGGACTTGAAGGGATCTTTTGATGCCCGGACGTTGATCTTCGAAACAATGTGCAGTACACTACACGGACGAACTGGCATTGTTTATTTAGATTGTTTATTTTTGTAGTAGCGTTTATAATGTCTGGCATGAATATGCAATACATTTTTTGTTCTTAAATATAGTGACGTGCTTGTAAATTTTATTATTAGTGTTCCAGATTCTTACAAGTCTTTAAATAAAATTATATTTAACATGTATGTAAATTTTAAATCTATTATTTTATTTACTGTAATTACTCAGAATATAAACTCAGTGATCTTGTCTGCTATATAGTTCTATTATCAAAATAATAATATGGTATCTAATAAAAATTTATATCATCTTACCGGCTGCAATCCTATACTAATATACATATTTAATACCAACATTTATTATTTTATAAATTAAGATATTACCAATATTATTTATAATTAATCAAACTTTATAGGAATTAAAAAGGATTTTGATTCACCCAGTACCAAATTGACTAAACCACACCTTATTATGGTGGAAAATTATTCTCATATATAGTGAACATGAAAAACCCATAGTGGTGATCTACCCTTCCTAGCAAAGTTACCAGGTTTGATTCCCGACCAGGACAAAATTAAATATCTACATGACCAACAAATATATTCTTTGGTTTTTGTATCTTAGTTATATGTTATTTGTGGTATACACAAATACAATGCAACAGGGAATCCTTTTGCAGAATTATAGTATTATAAAAATTTAAGTCTTTTGTTGTCTGTTACATACTACATAATGCATTACTTCTTCCAAATTCAGCGGTCACATGCGTCTGTATGTAAATAAACACTGGTGCTTGCAAATCTATGTAAATGTTCATGTAAGATGCAAGTGCAATCGCCTTCCACCTGCAGTATTGCATCTTATGTTAAGTTTAAGGCAGAAAATATGCATAAATCCAACACCAATATATATGGTTTACCAGCAAAAACTTATATGCAGGCACATAATTCGTTTATAAAACTGTTATCTTAATGCACATGTTGAATTAATATGAGATATCAGAAGTTACTATACCTCCTGAGGGGTTTTTAATATTTGAAGTATACCTTTGTATAATAAATTTAATTTTTAACAATCAGATAATAATACATCGCTTAAATAATTCAGTCAAAGGGTTTAGTGTTCCGGGTTGAGTAATTTTTACTTAATTAATATTTTTCTTAAATAATCAAAAAAATGTTTTTTTATTGTTCTCAATTAAAATTTTAAATCATTTATTCATAAAGGTGTCATTGATACACTAATGCACATCATTTTTTAATCTACTCCCATTTTGTAAAGGTTGTTTGATATGAAGAAGAAATAGGGAATTAAAATTTAATGAGGTACTTAGGTCAGATTCAAGCAAGTGTTATACACTTAAATATTGGTTGAAGTAAGTAACTTCATGAGGATCAAACATCCCTTTGACTTAAAAAAATCCACACCTACAACTACAGTGACATTAATTAAACCCAAACCAATATTGAGCAATGAAATAAAATAAGTCTATAATTAGAGATGAAGAGCAGTTATCATACCAAGAAACACTTTGTAGATCTTGTTTATAATTCATTTCCACTGACCCCATGTTCTTACCTTTGTAATTAAATATATTACATCACTTATGTTATGGCTAACTATTCTTATAATCCCATTGTCTGATAATGTCGCCATAACATTCGCCACAACTTTACTTTGATAGAAGTTTAATAGAAACATTAGGTTTTTATGGAACTAATATCCATACAATAAGTTAACAAAACTAATGAGTTGACCCCAATAGCGCTAGCATAACTGCGAATTTCAATATTACGAATATAGTGAAACTCGTTTGTGAATCAATTGTCATAGTGACAAATTATCTAGGCCCCGATTCTGGTAACTAAACTAAAATATCTCAATTATTCCCATATTAGAAATCAATTGTACCGTGTCGCCTATGGTCTTCAAAGTTAATTTTAATAGTTTTTGAAGGTAGTCTAAAGAGTAGGTACTACTTCAACAATGTAGGCGAAGGAAATATGTATGTATAATATAAAGATCGTTAAATATCACACTAAATAGTATTAAAAGATACAAAACCACGTTGAACTTGAATCCTTAGCGCGATGCGAGATTTTTAACCTCATTGGGATACCTAAATATTTTGTCAAGATACCCGTCCTTACCATAAATCAAACGGATCTTTAATTATACAAACCTGACTCGCAAGGTTTGGGCGGGGCCTACCTGGTTTAAGGAATTTATAATACTTAATTAGAGGACTGCAGTCTGCAATACTGGCGGGTACTCCGTTTCTGAGCCTTTTTAGTGTTATGTAGAAAAATCGGGATTTTTATTGTTTTCATATAGTCGTTTAATTGTTCGTCTGTCTGTTCTGGAGCTACCTTGAAGATCTTTATGACAAGAAAGGTATAATTTGGCATGGGGCTAGATGATTTTTTTGCCGACGAAATAAAATAAAAAATTTAAACGATATTTTTAGTAGGTACGGGGATGGTGTTTTCTATTCCATAGTGTGGCGTATCGTTGCGAAATCATTAAAGATCTGCCAAGACTAAGACTTTTTAAGACTAAGATTTTTTGTAGTGGAAATATTCAGGTTTCTTAAGTCCAAATTTTTGTTAAAATTTTGCGTCTCCGAACTCTACACAGAGCCCGACGTGCACTTGCCACATTTTTTATAAATATTGCCATCGTTGCTTCGTTTATATTTTTTACATTTCAATTTTGAGACATCGGTCTATAAAAAGTATGCGTTAACAGATATAAGATGCCTTTATGTTACTGATGTGATGCCAGTCGAAAAATCAGATATGGAAATCCGATCCGAAATAAAAAAAATATTTTTAATTAACTAACGATCGGAGGATTTCACTATTGAAAAGTATTCAATCAATAAGTAAGTAGGTATCGACCACTTACCAAAAAGTAATCCAGAAAAAAACTAATTGTACTTTCCACACAACCTTTTGACTGCTTTCTTGTCTTACAAATGATAGTTAAAGATAACAGAATAACAGATAATTCCATAACGAAAATATCCCCAAGTACTTTAATCAAGATATCTCTTTAATAAAATAAAACGACAAAAATCAAGACGTAAACTGAGCCGCCTTTTGAATTTAAATGTGCCTTTAGAATTCGCGAACCAGCGTTTAAGAGATACTCGTGATTTAGCGATAAGTTTCCCTTTCAGAACCACATGAGCGTGATTCGATATTACGATGGTAAAATATCTTCTCCGAAAAATGTCTAGACGATATTAATTTCATTAGGAAAATGAGAAACTACATAAGAATATAATTATAGCGAGAGGTTTTTCATGGCGGATATGCGTGGTTTTAGTGTTGCCAGGTGATGCAATTTGGCGGGATTATCAGATTTATTAAGGTTGTACGTGGCCCGGTTTTCTTTAGATAGGAATGCCTCAATATGTCAATTAATATTACTTGCTTTGGCATTTTTCTATTTATTTATTTTACTATTCATTACACTCTAACAAATTGGTGCATAATGTCCTTAAGGATACAAGCATTCTGACAGCAGTTGATTTTTGGATTAAGAAAAACAGCAAAAAAAAAATAGTTTTCTGTTTAGGTGTGTCTATTTTAAGACAAAAATGTAATTGGAATATTTAAAATAATTAATTAATGAGAAGTTTGTCTTGACCTTGTCATGAATACTAGCTGTTTTTAGAAATTGCTATACATCCATTTCAAATCCTACACCTCAATATTTTCTTATTTTGTCCCGTTTTTTAACACCATAGACATGGCAACACTAGTTACAGTGCAGCTCTTGTTACAACGTCGCTGTACTTGTAAAAAACTTTATTATATTGCGTTAAAAATTACTAAAAACGAGTCGAGAACTACGTCTACGTGTTAGTCGACGCGTGAGCAATTGCTCTCACTCAAATTATAATAATTATAATAATTTCATAAGGAAGCAACGAGATGTCTAGTACGTCGAATTATCACTTAAACAATAGCGGCGTAGTGTGTGGTAATTGTGGCTACGAGTGTACCACCACGCTGCTCCACTGTTAATTGGAAGGGTTAATGACCATATTTCTGACACCTATATTGTTCCTTGAACATTAGAAGTAAGTACTGCTAAGTTTTTTCCATAATGGTCAGAAAAATATGCCATCTTTCGCTATTATCAGTGACCAATACAAGTTAGGAGGTAATTGTGATGCCAGGATACATCCCATTTGGTACTTAAGTCTTTTATTAAATTTTATTGTTTCATATATTAGAAGGTCTATTTTATATAAAAAAAAATATCAATACACAAATAAATAATATCATTATAAGTTAAGGATGTAGGCAAGACTTATAATAGTCAAAATGAAGAAGAAGATAAACGAATGTGTATAAACATGATACTTTTTAGTTTGAAGTCAGGACGGAAGCTAATTAAAAAGTTGAGTCCTGTCCGTTACCTCAGACAGCGCGCTCACTCAAGACTTGTTAAAAAAACTAAAAGGCCGCTCAGTAGTAATTCCTGACCGTAGCAGCGCAAGTCGCAACGACCCACTGTTTTTATCTAAATGTCTGCGAAGGATTACAACTTAAAAAGTCGCAAAACCCCGTCTTACCTCAAGAGCACTGCAAAAATTGAGCACACAGAAAAATAAAATTACAGATAAAAAAACACTTCTAAGCGAACTCGGTAATAAAATAAAATAGTCTATGGTCTAGACGCGGGAAACAGGACATCCCCTATTATCCGAGTCGAGATAAGCAATCGAGAAATCAACGCTAACAACCCGGTAGGAAGAAAAAACCGAAGCAGCGCCACCCCTGGCCCAGGGGTGCTCAACCCCGGCCGCGCAGGGGCGCACAACTTACTATAAAACCCGACATATTTACGAGGCTCGGGCTCCCCCTGTTTCTAAACCTTTGGTGCGATTTACAGGCGAGCGCGACTTATTACTATTATAGAGTTTCAAAAATCAATCCGTTAAAAAATTTGTGTTATAAATACAAAGTTACAATAAAAAATTTTGGGGTATCGTACACAATTTTATTATTATTATAGGTAGTTCGTATTAAATAAAATATTTCCTTAAAAAAATCATTATTTTATAATAGTGTCTATAGATATTTTTGTTGTCAGGCCCCTCACTCCATAACAGCCCTTAATCCAATTTTTGCCAGTTTTAACGCTTTCAACTTGCCTCTTGCACCACTCGTAAACCCATAGGAAAATTGACACGCCGCTAATCTAAATTCAACTCTAACATCTGTCACTTAGAGACCAAATCGGGTTAGGGGCGGCGCCTCTCTCATTGTGGGCTCAGGACGTGGAACCACCCAGGTACCGAGTTTTTCTACTCTGTTTTAAAAAGGAATATTTCCATTTTTCATAATCTAGACGCCGAATCGAAAGTTTCGTGAAATGTCTTTTATTTTAATATTGTCTATGGAACGATGTTGATGGAGGTCTAGACTTTAGGATTCCACCGTTTTGAGAGAACTATTTTTTTTAATGCACAAGTATTTGTGGTTTACCTCAATTGTTGAGTGTTCGGATGGCTTGGCTGTAGCTATTTTGCTCCTTTGTCGACTATTTAGTTACCATAAAGGAATGGAATATGCGTAGACAAAAAATGAACTTTCACACT
Organism: Lerema accius; assembly: GCA_001278395.1. Taxonomy (NCBI): domain Eukaryota; kingdom Metazoa; phylum Arthropoda; class Insecta; order Lepidoptera; family Hesperiidae; genus Lerema; species Lerema accius. Next base: position 327,438 of record LGAG01028595.1, read on the forward strand.
ATGAAAATCAAAATCGGAGTATTTTAATTTTTACAATACCTAATAGCTAATGAAATAAAGGATTTTTTATTATAAATATCACATGAAAGAAAAAAACCTGATCACGTGTAATTGAAAGTGTCCGTACCTTCACTGTGTCTTTATTTTCCCTCCAAACTACCACGCAATAATAATGAAAAATTTAAACATCAAAGATAACGAACAAATTTTAATCTATCTCTGTCTCTCCTTGTAATTCTATCCCTCACTCATCTGTTTAACGAGTAAAATGTGAAGAGTTTTGTTAAAAAGAACCTAGTAACTAATTGTAGGACAAAGTTCAATCCATATCTTAGAATCTTAGAAACATATACTATGACATAATAGATATGTTATGTAGAAAGTAATTATGCAACCCCTACAACGACCCTATGAAGATCGCAAGTAGGACAATAACAAAACTGCTCCGACCGACGTAAACAAACAAACAAACTATATCACTTAGCAGTTAGCGAGGTTGGTATCAAGTACTAAACAAACATTTGTGGACAAACACGGCAGGACTCTTAGGACCTTTCGATCTTGAGACGTTCACTTATTTAAGGGTCTTTTATAATACAGTAAATAATCCGAATTGTTGAGGTCGAGAGGTATTGAACAAAGTAGTGTTGAAAGTTGTTGGAAGGTAAAATATGTCGATTTTTTCTTTGTGATCTGATCTAAAGTGGTACTCCTAATAAAAAAGTTTTTATATCGTTAAATTAAAAGTTATTATTTAATTATGTTGGGACGATTATTGATGCAGCTGCTAATCACTAGTCATAAGGTCTTATACGAATTGTAGTGGACAAACTGCAATCTGACTTGTTGCATAATCTAAAAACGTTACATAATGTATTTTGACTTTTCGAATTTTTGTTTGATAACCAAAAAAAAAATTTGATACATTTTTAATGTCATTATGTAAACCTGTTATTGTCGGCAAGGATAGAATAGCCAATAAAGTACCGCTAGTCATATAATATTTGTAAAATTACATAAATGGTTCTTGCCATAAAAGGAAGTTCTCATTTCAGATTCTTTCTAAACTATTAGTAGGTACCTACGTCTACAACAATATCAGGTGCTTAAAAATTAACACGAAAAGCTTACTCAGGTCTATTGTGCGCAGGGCCCCGAAAATATAAGCTCCGTTCCCCTATTTTCCTCTTAAAAGCCTACCGTACTTGAACCCACTGTTCGCGCGTTAAGCTTTCCGAATTAGCAATAGGTAGTGCATGCATTAGAAAGACTTTCTTTAGGGCTATATACATCTGATGTAAACGGATTGAACGATGTAATGATGGTGACGATGTTTTGAGACCAACGAGTAAAATGATTCCGAATTTGAATTGGACTTACCGTTTTTTTTGTGACTAATTGTGGTTGTATCATTGATGCTGTCCATAATCCCAGTTTTATTTTTCTTACATGGGTTAAAATTTGTACGCTACTTAAATTAAATGTTTTTAAAAACAATTAGTTATTCGAAATTTAAAATTGGTTATAATTGGAAAAATAGTGTTGATACTTGAATTATGGTGCGTTAAATGTATTTTGTTTCTTTATACTTATTATTAGGTGACAATATAACAATCGAGACTAATTTAATAATTAAATAACGAAACATTTTTACTATTTTTTTCTACTAAAAAAAGGGTTTTTTGTATGAAAAGTGGTTCGCACGAACAAAACCACACTTAAACGTACAGTACGAGTAGCTCTCGTTAATTAGCCATAGTGCACTTTTTCTTTTCTTTAAAACAGTGACTGAGCCAATGTTTAAGAGTAGTTTTTCTCCAGCTTTACCCAAGCCATATAATACATTGTTTGTGACACTTCAATTTCCGTGAGCATACGGAAACGAATGGAAAAGACAAAATATTAGAACAACTCGGAAAAGGTGTTTTACACTGGAGTTGTTTTCCTGTTGAAATGTGAGTTATTCGCTCGTTCGTTATTTGTATGTTATTGTCTCAGTTTAACAAGATTTTTATAGCTATACTAATCGTAAAATGTAAGTTAGGTTTAACAAGTTTGTCGATAATAAGTGGTAAATTAACTTAAAGCGGATTATTTTTCTGACGCTTTTAGGGCAACATTTAAACGTCTCCCGAAGTTCCATGACCGCTGATGGTCACTTAGCATCAAGTAGCTTATCTATTCGTTTATTATTATTTAAAAAACGTTGGCATTAAAGGATTTCGATGAGATTGATTGGTTTTATATCGTCCTGCTTTATTCGACGGTGATCTTGCATATGTTATAGGATTATAGGATGTTTAAACTGCCTAAGAAATCATAATCTGTAACAAATTAATTGAAAGAAAATTTCACGTATTGGTGTCCTCTCCTCCCTTTTTTTAAATAAATGGCTAACTTTTAGTTAATATTAAAATCTTTTTTAAAGTTTTGGCAAAGTTTTAAACTTTTATATTTTCACAAACTACAGCAAAGTTGCACGAGATCGCACTTAGTAATAATTTCTAAAGAATTGCTGTAGGCGACAGTGAGGATTTTCATTGTATCGTGCTACACTAGCATTATCATAACTTTAGTTTGCAACGGATACTTACTATAAACATATTTTATACCGGACTCTGTCGTTCCTCGTAAATGGGTCAAGACATCGAAGTAATATCGTCGCTATAGATAAAATTTATACTTTCCGTGAGCTTATAACGTGCTATGGTGCTGATGTCTGAATATATCCTTCAACCGAATTTGTACTGTCATAAAGTAGAAATTCTGATGACTAAGAGGTATCTCTCATTTCGTGAGCAACTGACGTAATACTGAGCCAATTTTTGTGGGAATAAGCATGGATCTGCTGACTTGACAAAATGTTGGGAGTGGGAGTAGTTGTAATCCGTCCAAATGAAGCTTCAATTTTTCTTCAATCTCTGACTGATAGTTCTGAAACCGATTTCAAATCGACTCGTTGGATTTTGGATTGTAATAGAACTATCCTTACTTCGTAGTTTAGTTTAGTATGTTGTACGTCTACTTGCTGCTTAGGGATGAATAAAACCAGACAATGGTTAGAAAGACATCGTTATATTGAAGAAATGTCTCAGTTAGTCACAAGTCAAAAGTAATGACTTTTCCCACTTCAATGGAAAAATCTCTTATGCACCAAACAAAGAATCTGAATTATTCACAATGCAGAGCTTAGAAGTTGAACTGTTTCCATTATGACACCGCAGCCGCCCTGAACAAAATCGCGGAGCACCCTTCGATCGGCCATTAACGCGATACCGATGGCATTAGTGACAACACGGCTGTAATGAGACCAGCGCACTGCGTCGCCACTCCAACCGCTCGAGTGTACCATTCGTTAGCGTTGGCTCGGCGTTTTAATTGCGTGCCACGTTACATGTTGTTCAAGTGTGTGGTCGCCTCCGCGCCGTCCGCACGGAATACTTGTTAAAATAATATCACGAGTGCTGGAATACGCAAATCCGTTTAAAATTTAATCGCTCTCCACGTTTTTTGGTCGGATTTTTCTTCCGCCAACGTTTTAATGACTGTGTGCAGCGTTGAAGAGGGCGTGGTAAATGTTCCCACTGATTATCATTTTTGCATAAAGTCCAGAAAAATGGCCGCTTTTAATACTGATCTCGGTTTTTCTGAACGCTACGTTTTACTATTTTATAAAATATTCATTATTTATTTACTTACTTTCATCACCATAAGATGACTTAACTAATTCTATTTGGGGTAAAGTTGAGACACCAAATCCTCCCAAGTTATAAACCACTCGCCCATTTGTCGACTACATATACCAAACACTATATTTAAATATCGGCCAATTCTACTACAGAAGGAGTTATCCGTTTCAACGCATATTGCTATACATGCTAAGAATTTAGCAAAATTTTATCGAAGGTCCAAATGATTTGCATTTAAAAGGCTTGGGTATTGCGCCCGGCTAAGGTCGACTGGATATTGTACTAGGATTTTATTTACTGCCGACCTTCGTCAAATTCCGTTGACTGTTATTACTAGTGACTCATCATGAGCTTTTATCGACTTAAAAACTTTATGTGTAGTGTTTTTTCTACTTCCTTTAAAGGTATCAATGCCTATTCCAATTAAGATCAAATAGTTTGGAGACATCGAAAAACGGCGGCCCTTTATTGGCTTATTGCAAGAACAGGTCCCTCCTTGTAACGACGAAGGCCTATAGAATGTTCAATCATACCGCTCTCGTGCGGATTCGTGTCACTGAAAGGCCTCCGACTCCGACATGACTTAACTACTGTTATCTAATGATAACAACAAGGACTGACGGCTTAACATGGTCCTTCTGGCATTATACTTCAAACAAATAATAAAATTCGTATTGATCGTTCAATTTGATATTCAGGTATACATCTCGACATAAAATAAATCCTATTATATCGCGCGAGGCTTATAATGATACCGTTTGAAGAGATAATTGACGCTGCAAATTACCGGGCGAGAGTATTGTTCTATTGTTCCATGATCGCAAATTGACCTGGTTTTAAATTTTATTTGTCTTTTTGTTCCAGGATTGGAAGGATCCGCTGCGTCAGACGGTAAGTGGGGGTTAATGTTATGTTATGGTTAGCGTACTGGTGCCCTTTCGAAATGTTTAAAAAATTTTAAGCGTCAAATTATTACTACGCTTGCTACAGCTAATGGTATTTTCTTTCGGAGAAACCCTCCTAGCTTGTTAGTTTTGGGTACTACGGCCTGTTGTTGATATTGAATTCCGTGGACGATGGGTATTTACAATAAAATGGCTCGTCTTGTATGTCTGGTATATAACAACTTATTTTTAAAAGATTCGTTTCTAATTATTATTTGATTGTCTTTAACTATTACAATGTCATGAGTACTAAGCGTTGATCACTTATAAAATAACTTTTAATAATATCCAAGTATAAAAAGCACGAAATTATTTTTCCAGCACAAGGTTCATATTAAAATTGTTAATATTTCATCATTAACCATGCCTCAATGTCTTTTCAATTACGAGCAACGGTAAATGTACATTTGAAAGTTTTTACTCGTACTAGAAATAACAGTAAAATATTTTTATTTTCAAGTATCAAGACCGCTCGAGGACGTCTCATATCGCATTGAGTGAGAAGTTCAGGAACTCGAAACGGAGAGCTTGAAAACTTTTAGAATTCGCGAAGAAAAGATTGTTTTAAAGAAACTGTGTTGTTAAGATATTTGAAATAAAGATTTATGTAGGAGAAAGTTTGAAGCACGAGTTCTACGTAAATTAAAAGTTTGCTTGCTAAATTAGTTGCTGTTTATGTTCGTACTTTTACTGACAAATAAACAGGAAATTTATTTATATTTGCATAATAATATAATTATGCACTACTATGATAGAGGCGAATGATACAAATGCTCTTATACAAATAAAAAAAAAGTAACCTGCTAATCCAAAAGATACATGAAATTTTTTAGTATCTTATTTTAAAGTTCGGCACACATCTATTGTGATTGATCTATTTTATAATAAAAAAAATGTTTTTAAAAATCTTTTCTAATAAAAATAGCCTATAGTGGAATCCATTTGCTAAGTATAATACTGCATCTATCTATAATAATATAACTACCTATACCATTCGATAAAAGGTTATATTTTTATAGACACTGTATTCCAGTTTTAACCTTCAGCGAGTTCGAATGAACCATCACATTTGGCTGTTGACCGGCGGCGACCTTTGTCTGCCATACTGCATGACACTCGTAGGTCGTAGGGAATAGCTTAACAGAAACTTTTGTCTAGAACTCTTTATGTTCTTAATTTGAAATTATTATTCCCTCGACACGAATTCTTATTTTAAAATCTTTCACTCGACACGCTAGACCAATGTCATTATCTATGTATAATGTTGCCAGTTAGAGCTGCGATTAACTGAAATGTTATTTAGGTTTCATTAAATTCAATAGTTGAATTTTCTCATTAATATAATAATGACCAATAACGATATAAATGATTGGTGGTACTTTCTAATATTTTTTGTATAGCCAAGAATTAAAATGCTGACTGATAACTTTTATAATTTTTTTGTTAGGATTTATCAAAATAATAGGATTTCAACACGAGCTCACAACTATTTACTTTCTAACTAACAGGAAACATTTACTAACTGTACGCAAAAACATCTGCAGTAAAAGCAGGACAAAAGAACGTATCCATCCATCCGTCTGTGTTCATTAAAACACACGCAAGTAAATGAAAACCGAAACCTGAAAATCATCGGCGGCCATATTGTCGCCGGATACGGAAGCCGGTGTTTGGCGCGAAATATCGCCTTTGTCTCGTTCAATAGCGATTCGTAAATATTCAAGTGCGTCTCTGCTACGTATGTTTTGATGACATGGGGCTTCTGTGGAATGGTAGGATCAAAGTTTTGTTTTAATTGTCGAAACAGACATTGGGGTACCGGCTGGGACTGTTGAGACCCTCTTTTAGAAATTTCGAGAATACTGACTTCGTTTGGTGCCGAAACTTTGGCTGTTTCAGTCTAAATTTTAGTTCCGCTGAGATTAGAGAAAAATTATGTTGTTAATTTTTTTTCCGTACCTTTTTAAAAGTTGCTTGTTCCGTCTTATGGTCCTCGAAATCAATGTAGCTACAAATTGGAAGTAGATAAAAAAAATCAAGCATAACGAGTACGAGTATCTTTGATATGAATAAATGATTCTAAATTGAATTTTAAAAGGAAGGTGTCGATTACCGGTTACATGGACATTTTTGGAGCAATCTAATAAATACTTAGTAAGGATCCCTGGGCTAGATACAAAATGGACAGACGGACAGACATGGCGAATCTATAAGCATTTCTAAGTTTACGGTACCCTAATAAATTTAAAGACACTGTCCAAGTTACAAATTGATTCAAATATCATATAATATTCGCTTCGGGAAATCCTGGCCAAAATTCTGGATCAATGCCAAGTCTAACATAACGCATTTATCAATTTCTCTTTGAAGATCAACTTGCCAAGTTTAATCTTCAAGTAAACGTCCTGTTGAATAAATTCACTCGTCGATATTTCTTCAACAATTCAACGCTATAGTTTAAAATGCTTTTACATTGATCAGATTATTTTGAGACAGATAGATCGCTAATAGATCGTTTAGGCAATGTACCTACTCTAAAAAATTTAAGCGGTTTGCGTAGGAACGAATGAACTTAATCAGTTTGTATCTTCATCCATCTATCCATCCATTCATCCATCCATCCATCCATCCATCCATCCATCCAACTATCTAACTCTATCTCTTACTCGTTGTACTCTGCTGAATTAGTGCCTCCTATTGGCGGTCACATGGATACTCAATACCCAATTTTAACGCAAAAGCATTCTTACTTGGTAGCTTCTTTAGAACAGCTGATAGGTACCTTAATTTCTACCTATTCCTACTGCTTTATTACGTGGTGTATGAATTACCCTTTAAGCATAGTTATTTAATTTCAACAATAAGTTAACATTACCCGTTGAGTACACGAGTATCAATTGAATTATAACTCGCCCTTACCAAAGTTAATAAGTTAATGACCTATTACAATCTGCCGGTTAGGACTTCTGATTTAAATTCTCCCTCCGTTCAATTGAGGTCAGCATCAATGGTCAGCTCAAAAACAATACGTTTTATATTATTGTTTTGTATGACTCTGAAAATTATATTTTTCGAGTATTGTTCAATCCGCTTTTATAGCTAGCTTTTGGAAGCGCTATTTGTTTTTTATTAATTATAGTTGTCATGTATTGATTTAATTAATACCCATGTCTTAGGCCAGCTGCTGACATACTTGTAGTTATCTAGTCGGTAAACAAGCAAATATAACACTATTACGGTTTTAGCGAGACTTGATTGTAATTTAATTGACATAGCGACAAATTATCAATTCTGCAATACTTTGTCGATTACCTGAAATAAAATTACAATATGGCAAAGTGGTCTAACTATTCTGCCGAGACACAATGGACACACAACTAAAGCAATTAATTTTAAATTAAAAACTGACAACGACATCATAATACCGATGCATAATGGCATTGGAATCAAAACACTTAAAAACCATACTGTAGTTAATCCGTTGAGATAAAATTCTAGGACAACTTAGGAGAAGGTTCCATATTTATAGGGATTTTTAGTCCTACTAAGGAAAGAAGATGATTATTATGTGCTTTAAGTCGAACGCCATCTTAAAATTGATTGAAAGAAATAAACGTGAAATCAAAACAAATTTAAAGCAATGTTACCATGTCTACAAATCAGAAAATAAAAGGATGCAACTTGCAGTCAATTAGAAATATCAAAACACATTATGTGCGTATCAGCCCGTAGGTTATTTTCATGATTCCACATAATGACGCATCTTCAGGGCTGGAGAGGTGGCGTTCTCTTTCACGCGTATACAATAAGAGGGGGACGGTGAACAAAAGAATGCTACGGTATTCATGGGTGCCTGGTACCTATGAGGCGACGAAGCGTACCACTAGACTTGTCGATGACGATGACTGAGTGCAGGACTGATTTAATGTCGATATCGATAAAGTCTAAATGTCTTGTTTGTCGCAAAATATGCATACTTCTATAGACATCCTTGTTTTAACACTAAGTTGGATCAATAATGTATAGGTAAGTTGTTATTACCAAAATTTGTGTTTATATTTTGTCCCGGTTTTATGCTTCATAGTAGCTCAATCAAACAGACAGTGAACCACGGCGAAGTGTTTATATTATATTGTAATGTAGGATGTAATTATAGGGCCGCTTGAATATAATCAGAGTTACATAGAAATGTGGTTCCTTTTCAGTTTTCAAAAACTCTAACTCGCTTTAACCACTAATTCTATCAGAAGAGATTCGAAAGTGAAAGACGCGCGCGCATAATCTAGGTATGTGTACGACCTTATCGCGAAAAATCGACATTACGTTATCGATAAAAATCAAAACTGTCAAATTCCCAGGTCAACACTACTTCGAAACAGCATGGGCTGCCACTTGATGGCTCGTCCGCGCCGGATTGAAAGTTGCGCCGCGCGGAAATGTTGAATGCGCGAAACAAATACGCCGGGAAATAACTAGTTATTCATGGTTTTAAAAGTGTGCCCTGAATGGAAATATGGCGTGAAAGGAAAGAAATTTCAGCCAGGCCGCATGGAACAGACATTATGGTTTATACCGGTACTTTATATCACCATACTTGATGTGCGTTGCTATCTGCAGGCTATAAGTTTACGAGTCATTCAATATGTAGCTCATACTTTCAATATTAATTAAAATTCTTGCATACATTAGTGTGCATTACATTATGATAGTCTTAATAAAACTATGATAGCTCTTCGTAATATATGTATAGGTACATTATATTTATTTACAGTCTGTAAAATGAGAATCTAGAAAAAATATTTCAGGTTTTTAGTTTTCGAACCGTACAAAATGTTCAAAACTTTTCATTCCTAACCATTCTTCAACTAATTTGTATGAAAACATTCGGATTTTTAGAAAATACTAAAACAATCCTACGTATATTTACGTTATACGTTAGATATATTCGATCAAATGGAAATCAAATACGGGACCTGAAAAATCCGAGCGATCCAGGTGAAAACAAAAATGGTCCGTACGGTTTGCCGCGCTTTTTTCCCGCCCTTTGTCCGCCAATGTTAGTGTTGCTAGTTTTTGTCCCAACGGATTGATGCTCCATTGTGTTGCCGTTCGCAAAATTCCACCGAGGAATAATTGATAAGTCTGCCAGGGAAGTTTTTTTAAATTTTATTTTGAATCGTTAGTGGATTAGAATGTTTTCGAACTGGGCTGAATTGTTCCAAGTTTTTGTTTGAGTTTAGAAGTTGCTTTGGAATTTCGTTCGTTTCGTTTCGTTTTCGTTGAATAGGAATGTTACCCGTGACTCTTATTGTTTTAGTTTCCAATGAAACTGGTACGTACGGTCAGTTGCAACTTTTTTTGTACTGGTTCATGTCAAAAATCTTTGGTTTAGAGTGTAGATTTAGAACAGGCATTAATCGATCAAAACATTTAGTTAGGTAGAAATCAAAAACGAAATCTGTAAATGATTTACCTTCATCAAAACTCAATTGTTATTCAATCAACTTAAGAATGGACCGTTTTTGTTTTCATCCTAATACATGAAAGTTATAAATTCCATAACCGTAACAAAAATTAAAAACTTTCCACATTTACTATCATAAAATAAAACAAAACAAGTAACATTGCAGAACCCAAAAGTCAGTGTTGCCTTAAATAATACCATCATTATACAGGGTGGTTCGGGATGGCGATCAAAACTCCATTTATGGCGGTCCCGGGAGAAATTTACATGATACCGCGACGGCAGGCCCTTGTAGCCTGATGGCTTTCACATGTGTAGCGAATAATGTATTATGATGTCATTTCATTTACGCTTTTTACAGGAGAATAATTTTCATAAGAATTTGTTTGTCTGCGGAGTTCTGTCGGTTCTTATGGTTCGATTTCTGTTATTAAAATAATATCTTTAGTGAATAATGAAATGTTAGTTATCGAATAGCTTTGATCATTGAACCATGACTGATATTAGAAAATGCCTGGGTACTCAACTCAATTAATTAATTAAGACCTTTTCATTTTTATTTTGTAAGTAATTTTAATCTATTAAACTTTCTTTATGATCTTGCTACTTAATTTAAACATTTCAAATTTTCTTTTCTTTTCATTGGAAATATAAATTATTTTCTTTCGACAACCTTCGTTTATTGCTACGAAAAAATACAGATACTTCTTCTCATTATGATATTTAATCTGCGTACGTACGGTACACAATACACTCTATAAAAATACTAAGCTATTAGTCCTACTACAAACCTTTACCCGGAAAAACCCGACCAATATCCTTTTATATCATACCCTAACTCCCAAACCGCTATAAATGCTACAATCCAACGCTATTAGCAGTAACAGTAGCCATCGCAAAACAATAAGACGTCCCCATACATCCGCAGTACGTCTGCGCGGAGTTTCCAGGTCGGAACGTGCCCGAACTACCCAAGTGCTGCGGACTTATGTGTCCCTGGTAGGTAAATGTACTGCGACAGGGGACTTCTTGTATGGCCCGCTTTTCCGTCGATATTTTCTCTATCCCCGACGTAATGTGGTATGGTAATCTTCGACTGCGTCGTTGCTATGTTGCCCTGGTGCCGAATTCTTTCTGATTTTATCGTGACTGAAGATTTTGTTGTTTGAGCGAGTTTAAAGATAGTGTAGCTAGGCTTCCTCAGCATAAATACATTTATTAAGTTATGGACCTACTTATAGTAAGCTTAGGTTGTCGCTAAACATAGATCAAGGAATAAAACTACCATATCTTGGTCTTATTTGTCAGTGGATTCTCAGCATAGCTACCTCGTAAAGAGGTTTAGAATAAAAATATATAAAAAATGTAAACAACTAATACTCCTCAAGTACTTTTTAATGACGTACAAGGATGTCCAGACACAATTTTTATATAATTTAAATAAAATATTACAACTTTTTGATAAGGGCTATTCACACGCCAGAACCATTCAGTGACGTCTTAGCCCTCAAGAACCAAATGTATGCCTTGGGCTTAAGCCCTGAAGTGTCTGCCTACTCTTCAACCCTCATTAAAGTCCCATGACGCCACCTCTTGACGTTGCAATGAAACCAACTGTATATGAAACTGCAAGTGAATTGGCACTAAACTTGAATACTGTAGACGTGCAAATGAACGATGTTACTAAAAATCTTGTATTTATATCACGCTATTCACAACTGAAATGCCTTATTCAATGCTGGCTGAATATACTTTAAAAAAAGATTAATTTGCTGCCAGAGCAGACGAGATATAGATAACCGTCCTTTTTAAATACTGGATAGGGTTGGCAATACTGTTGGACACCCGAAATAATCTATAGATTTTTTTTTATATATCTACTTTAATATTTTTACAGTATTCTGTTATAAAATAATATAAATAAAATGCATAGGTAATAAATAGTTGATATACATAATAGTGCAGAGTAATACTGACGAAGTATTGTGTTTCGCGAACTTTCCATTATTCACGTTTCAAATGCATACCATTTATTTATAATAATGTATGATAAAATAACAATTGTAAAAATTACGAAGTAGAAATATATATATTTTTAATAATAATAAAATAGCATAGTAGCAACCCTGTCACTAACGTTGTGAATGGAATCAATCATAGCAACCACCACAGAGTGTGAATCATTCATCAGTGTATGGAAAAGCACATCACTACACCGGAAAAAAATAACGATATAGAAAACTTGTTTTAAAAAAAGTTTATTGAAAAAAGAATTTCAGACATCTGAAATGGTTGGTCTTTTATGGACCAATATATCTCAAATTTTACTTAGGTACAAGTTTTTTTATTGCTGATCTCGATTTCGTATGGGAGGTTTTTTTTTATTTTTCATTTGTGCATAATACGATACGTTAACATAACATGAGGCTATAAGTTTAGTATGTGGCGTTATTTATTATAAACAAAAAAGGTTATTATCAATAATACCACTAATTAAAATGAAGTAGGAAATATTGTATGTATTAATAGTTTTTAGGAAGTCTGGATGATAGATACCTGAATTAATCTTGAATACAGTCTGCACCACGAAAACAAGAAAAAATGTATACCACAGACTATTAATTATTTTCACGGATCTATTGAAAACATTTTATCAACAAGCCATAGAAAAAAATATTTTAACTAGCAACAGAACTGTTAATGAGCGATACATTTTTATATTTCTAAAATCGGTATTTTTGTATAAAAACTGAATGCATTGAGTATCACTCAACGAACGTTTCGGTTCGGTTGGCATTTAAAGTTTTTTTTAAAGTGAGCTGTGACAGCCCTATTACTGTGGCGCGGGCTCGGCACAGCCCTGTAAAGGACCCGGTAATTGGTTCTCGCGCCACGATGCAGTTAGGTGTTACGCGAAATGTATTTAAATTTTTTGAAAGGGTTTGTCACGCTTTCATGGCGCTTTTTAGTTTGTTTTTTAAATGCAAGGAACGTGAAAAATTTTATTTACTTAGTTGGGAAATTATATCGACAGCGGCGCTTCAAGTTTCACGCTGTTTATGCTTTTTCTGGAATGCGATGAGACGGTTGGTGAAGGCTAGTTGTCTGTGCATTTTGTTTCTGTATTTAACACTGGCCCGCCTTCGCTTCGGGTCGGTAAATCTATTACCTGTTTTCCCGCGGGAATAAAACCGTTTACCAGGATAATAAGTATCCTAGACCCATTCTGATTATATAACCTACGAACAAGGCAAGTTTCACTTAAATCAGACCTGTATATGTCTGATACTTGAACAGACAAACAAACACAATCATGTCTATGGGCGGCAGGGGATAGGGATAGTGACACTGTTAACTTGTTTGCTATATTCCTATAACATAAAAAGTCAGTCATCTGTATAGTAGTCTTCACCTCAGACCAAAAATTATACAGACTATGCCTTCAGAACATAAAAGCGTAGTCGGAAAAAACTACGTAAATAACAAATGACACCGTTTTCCCATAAATTGCTTGTCAGGTCGTGCTCTGTGACATATGACAGATAATAAAAAAAAGAAAATTACCTCACTTTTTTGCTCTAAAGACTGGGTCTATATACTTTTTCGTGTGAGGTCTACACATGAACATCCTACGGAGGAGCAAACATAAACTAATTCCCCACTATGAGTAGTATGAGTTTCTGTACAAAGTTGTGAGAGGTTTCGTGACCGCGCCGTACAATTTGGTACATCTGTGTCTTGCTACGCGATCCTGCTACAACTGTTCTTTTTTATTAGTTTCTTAAACAGAATATACGTGACTTGATCACACGGAGCATAGTGGAGCGTTGTAAAGGAATTCTACACACGCAATGCGTATACTAATAATATAAAGCTGAAGAGTTTGTTTGTTTTTTCTTTGCTTGAACGCGCTAATCGCAGGATCTACTGGACCGATTTGAAAAATTCTTTTTGTGTAAGATAGTCCATTTATTGAGGAAAGCTAAAGGCTATATAACATCACGCTAAGATGAATAGGAGAGGAGCAGCAATAAAAATATTGCGAAAACGGGAAAATTACGCAGGAGGAACCGGTAGTGTCTATAAATATTTTGGACTGCGACTTACCTAGTTCAAATGCTTTACGTAGATTTGCGCCAAAATTTTGTGGCACTGTCAGCTCGTTTGCTGTTAAAAAAATATGTGTAAGGCCAGATAACACGTCATGTCTAAAAAAGCTTCAACCTTTTAGTCTACGATTTCTTTAAAGAAACAAAATAAAAAATACCTATAAATCATTTTGTAGAAAAATAGTACCTACCCGTTAAAATTTCGTCTATATGGCCCATGGTGTGACAAACACTTTTTTTAGGCAATTTTATTGCGTTGATTGCCATTGTGTATATGTATATTAGCATATATTTATATAACAGGTAGGTATACGGGAACTAGAGACGTTAGACTACTCGCAAACTATAACGAAACTCCCCCAACCATAACGCCGAGAACGCGTTATTAAAATTTAAAACTGCACTTCAAACCAAAACACCAATTCCCAAAACCTTTCTATAATTACCAGACAGGCGCCGAACTACATCGTAGCCAAAAACGATATATCTCGACCAGTGGGCGGGGCCCTGGTCGAAGTTAGTATGCAGTGAACCCGGCGCGCCTTACGTGGAGAGAATAAAACTGGCCAAGTGCGAGTCGGATTCGCACCATTCGGAACCCGTACCATCATGTATGTATAAAAGAAAATCACGTCGGTTGAATAAAACACTTTTATTGTATGGGGTCCCCCTAATTTTTTTTTTCATTTTTAATATTTGTTGTAAACGCTGGCAACGGAAATATATAATTTGTGAAAATTTCAGCTTTGTAGTTATCACGGTCTCTGAGATACAGCCTGGTGACAGACAGACAGCGGAGGCTTAGTAATAGGGTCCCGTTTTTACCTTATATGTACGGAACCCTACAAAGCAATGGCCGAAAATAGAATGCGAATTATAAACCGATTTGGCGGGAACGCGGCTTAGTAGGGCTGCGTCGGGAATAATTCATTTGTTTGTTTCTAAATATAAAACACAAACAGCTTCTTTGTTCTGCAAGAGTATCCTGGTTGCCTTCAAAGGTTTGTGTGTTTTAAAATAAACTACGTTTACACTATTGTGTTTGTTATTTGATTTCAGATAAAGACGCTTCTTATTTAAAACTATATGTTCCAAACAAAAAACTCAAAAACACCTACCGTACTCGCGTTCGCATTAGAAAAAATATTTTGTAGGATGGATTTTTCGTTTTTTTTTCTTTGTGTCATATTGAAGAACTTTGATTGAATCAACCCTAAACAAAAGGTAGCAAACGAAGGAACGATCGAAGCGAAATAAATAAAAAAATTAGAATGTATTTCGGTAATTTGAGTTTTGCTCGAGAGATGTAGCTCTACTTCACTACCAGAAATATAAAAAATCTACTACTTCATATACAAAAACCGTTCATTCAGTCTTATTAAAATGGGCAAGGATTATCAAATTATTCCTTTAATTTCTTAAAATGCCCTCCTGGAAAACATCTTCGATAGATTTATCTTATAAAAAGCAGTATTCGCTGAGTGCTATCCGCGAATTTATGTAAGTGGAGATACCATTAAAGTAATACTGTAATTTGTTTTCGGAGTAGTGGCCGTTTGTCTCTGTGAGTGTCAGGATTACTTAGGTGAGTGGTAAGTGCTAAGTTCAGGCCATCACAACTTACCTAGGTATTTCCCACTTAGGTTTTAGGTTAAGTGTTGTTTTTATAGAAAGGACGCGTAAGAATTCGTGTTTGTTAAATATTATGTGTGAATATAATTAAACCTTTTATTATTTTTATGTATGATACGTGAAGAGTTAATTGAACCTCTTTTAAAAAATAATGTAAACACATACGAGTTTTATATTTAGCATGGAGAAGTGGAGAAAGGCAAATGCGACGACGGATGAAAGGCTTTGGCAATTAGCTCAAGAAATAGTATTTTGTTTGACATAACGAATTGTGGTCGGATTTCAACCACAGCGCAGTTTACGTACTTTTAAATATTATTTTCCCACAAAAAATTTTTGCTAAAAGGTAACTAACGAGAGTTTATAGTCTATAGTTCGTTTTTATTTAATTCAAAAGCTTTCAATGAAAATGTGATAGAAATCGTTACGGATTTGTGCGCGCAAAAAAAAAGTTTCTGTTCATTAAAAAAGCTCTCGTGATTACGTCACCTCCATTCAAATTTTTTCAAGTTGATTTTAAATCCTATTTAATTGATGACTGATCTCAGATATTTGAAGTTTGATTGTAATTATTTTATTATAATTGATTAAATTAGATTTGGCTTCATTATTATTGAGAACCTGGAGATATATCTACCTAAATGTTTTCCGAGAGACAGAAAAAAGAAATTTCGAGTCTGTGCCGACAACAAGTGTGTAATCCGACCATAGATTAGCTGTCACAAATTAATAATGCAGCATTTTTGATTTGAACAAGTATTCATTAATAGCAAAAAAAAACCTACTCGTAAAGCCGTTTTTGTTGTAGAGCGTGCCAAAGTATAAGACATACATACGCTCCAAAAACATTATACTCCGGAAAGCGGAGCCGGGTAAAAACATATTCGTTCGTTCTCATGTCGCAAATGGCAATAAAGTAGTTCTTAAAAAAGTAGGTCCTCGAAAGAGCAACTTCTAGACCTTATGTGCCATTTGGCGCCGCGCGCCGGAGGAACTAAAACGGCGAAAACCAGCTACAAAATGTCCTTAATAATAATCTCTTTAATTTGACACTCAATATGGCAACATAACTATTCTTTTTAGTTCATAATTATGCTCTCTAGTGGGCGTCACACTCATCTTAAATAATTATGATTATTACCCGCGAACAAATACGACGTTTTCAACACCACATTCGTCAATTACGTTAAGTACTTCAAAGCCCCTAAGAGAACAGATGAACTGACGAACATACATACATACCGGTCAAAATCACATATCCTGTAAAAAGAATCATTCATTTGCAAACAAAACCGCGACGTGTTAGGACCTAATCTAATGAACCGCGATTCGGCTAGCTCGCGCCAGTCGCGCCATGAAGGGGGTGAATGCTCCCCTTGTCGACACGTTACGTTGACAATGTACACTGTACAGCCTTCGAGGACAGAGGTTCTCAAACTTCTAGTTAGTACGCCAAATAATTTACATTTTAAATTTAAAATATCAGGTTGGTTGGCAGTCAATGCGGATTTTACATGAGAATTACAATTAGAAACCACAATAATTTATTTTCCAATGTAATATGATTACAGATTCGATCTAAAAGATTTTTATTTTGCTTTTGGTGTATTCTATTGAACGCAGATTTTCACATAACGTGTTATTCTAATTTGTTGTATTATTCTGAATTTATGTAAAAAAAAGTGTGTAAAATAATCGCACACACACACACAAGAAAAGCCCTGTCGTCATACAGTTTAACATTGATATCCTGGGATATCCAAGTATAATGTATTGTTTTCCAGAATTGAGTTTTAATCAAATTTTAACCACATAACATACCTACCTCTAGTAAACATTATAAAGACAATTATAAAACAGCCGTCATTATAAAGAGGGAACTAATCTGTTTGCTGTTTACCAACGATATAAAAGGGTTGGAAAAGATAAGGTTAAGATAAAGAATAATTTGAGAACCGCTGGCCTAACTAATTGATGAGTCAAGAATACGAGTGGCAGACATTCGGGGAGTAGGTTGACACGTTTTGCCTTACGTTGCCCTTTGCAGGCGTTGTTACGAGAGTAAGCTGCCAATATCTCTGTTTTCTGTCACTAAAGTAAACTGTATTCAGCGATCATTAATTTATACACCGTTGACTGTACGTTTCAAGTTATAAACTATACTACGTTTCAAATTTATTTTCTTTTGAAGTTACGTTGGCATCCCTGACCATTTCTTATGCGTGTAAATTAATTGCATAAAAATGTTTATATATTATTACGATATTTCTTTTCAATATCGTCTTTCGTCTCGATAGTTCGAGACATTATTTTTAGAATTAGTTTATCAATCTCTTCATATATTTACGTAATCCACAAAAGTACGTTTTTTTCACTTAGGTACTACCTTATTTTAATGTTTTATTTACTATCCTTTGAAGTAAAAATATTAGTAATTTGTTTGCAAATGTGAGGCCCATCTTATCTTTTTAAAACTTTAAAACTCCTTTAAAATTGCGATTTGTAGCCTATTACATAGGAGGGATCGATTTCCGTCCAATACAGTCAGGTACAGTCGAACGCAAACACCAATAACCGTAGCTTGGACTCGGTGATATTCGTGTCACGTTTGTAATATTGTCCCGTCTGTCGGTTGAGGTATCTATTGTATTTAATAATAAGAAAACGGACCTTTTTACGTTTCGTCTGCGCCGGTACTGCTACTATAATACCGGCAACTTTTGACAATAAAACCTTTTAGTGGAAAATTGTACTAACTGACCAATAGGACGTATGAGTTATTTATTAATTTACTATTATTAGTCGCGAAAAAATATTTTAAAAAGAATAGGTGTATAACTGTAATTTTGCACATATTAAACGCCACCTTTGGGGCCCTTTGGTAAGAAACGTAAAGAAACTAACAAATTAATCTTAAAACTTTTTTAATTTTAACTCAAAATAAAAATTGTGGTACTTGTTTTTGGTAGATTTAAAAGTAAATTTTATTAGCCATTCGGGGCCACCATGAGGTCGGGGGCCCTAGGTATGGGCCTCATGTATCTTAATGCTAAATAAAAAACTGTATCACGTAGTGTCTCACCTTTCACCTCGTAACTCAACTTTTCATATGTTTCATCGTAAATTATTTCCTACGTACCTTATTTTTCATTATAGTCGATAAATACAGACAGTTCGACAAATACATTTACGTTCATTCATTCATCCATTCGTGTCACGTCCGTAATATTGTCCCGTCTGCCTTTTGCGGTACCATAATAAATATTAAGTGAGGAAAGTTAGAAAAAATTACGAGAAACTTCTATGACTCCATTCCTGTCACGGCTCGGGTCGTACTGACATTAAATTATAATTATAAGTTTGAAATACATACTTTGCATGTTGATTTTACTCCAGTGGCTAAGCAACTTTAGACTGGTACGATGTTTGTGTGTGTGTGTGTATTTTATTTAAGTATAAATTCGTAGTGTGGGTTCTGAATGATTAAAAATAAGTTTTTTATTGTATATGAAGTTTTGATTTTTACCCTTTTTCTCCGTGTACACTTTAACTATGCCAATTTTAAAATCAGTAGGTTGCATTGTAATCTAAAGTTAAATAAATGTATGTATGGTTTAATCCTATTATAATTTTTAATAAAAAGAAACTGTTACTTAAATTTTTAATTTAAGCGAGAGCAAAAGTAGGTAACTTGCATAAAAACTCGGCGAAGTAATAAGTTTCAGGATAACAATCCAGTGCTCTCTGCTGGGAGCGAGGAACTAGGTAAACTCGGGAAAAGCTCTCTAGGAAAATACTTTTTAGAAGCAGTGAATAGCTCGAGCGAAATAATTTTAGAAAATATCTTAATGTACAGTCGCGCGCATCAAAACATTCGTGTCACGTCGACAATGACGTCACGGCGACACTGGCTACGTAATTACTTCGATATGGAAAATGTTTTAGGGTTGTCTAGTTAAAACGTCCAAATGTTAAGTTATTCACGAAAGTTAGTTATTTACATAAAATGAATTAAGTAATATTCACTAATACTTTTGGTGTCATCCATCCGTCAGCTTTTTAATGTCCATTGTTGGACATAGGCTTTTAACTTGTGACTCCGATCAGTCCTGAGCCTTCTGAATCCAATGGATGCTTACTGTCTTCTTCAGGTCGTACTCCTCCTGGTGGGAGGGCGCCCTGTGCTCCTTTATCCAAGGTCTGGTTTCCATTCGAAGACCACTCTTCCCTAACTGTTATGGTCGTTACATACATACATACATACTAATGTTGTAGTTGTACGCTTATTTCCAAAAGAGGTCCGTTTTCACATCAAAATTACTAAGGTACCCCTTATGCCATAAAACCTTGCAAAACTCCACCTAGCTTCGAATACTTCCGTATCAGTACGTTTCTCATGCATCAAAGTTATGAATGGGATCAGGTCGCGCGATTCCCATGAATTATAATTGCACCCGTCGAGCATTCCGGCGACTCCTCGACTCCGGTTACAAAAGAATGTTCATCGATCGGTTACATTTCGCAGAAACATTTGCAGTACAACGGTGGCGTGGACTCAGCAGCTCAAGTGGTAGTTAGTTACTGCACAAAATAAAGATTAACAGTAGTTAAACTCATGTAATAGTAGTTAAACTGATGCCTTCACTCGGCGCGCACATCTTTATGCTTTCGTTCAACAACACTTCCGAATAAAAGCTGAAATCCGTGTCGGTGTGACGAGTCTCTGTGCCTTGTTCAAGTGCGCTCACTATTCAGTTTAACAGTCTCTATATTGTAATAGATACTGTTAATGAATGCACTCATTGATACTGGTTTGATTACTAATACGATATAATGGTTGCCATGCCATCGCCATTCAAAGGGTCCTAGGTGCAGTTCCCAGCGAAGCAGAAATGTAAATCATTTTACGAACCATGATGTGTTTTTGAATTTTGTGTTTATAGCAACCGATTCCAAGCAAACTGATGGAATTAAAAAAAAAATCTATGAGGCAAGTTTATCGATGTTTGTCTAGGCTGCAAAATGTTGGAGGCGATGTTTATCCCGAACAGGTTGTTGAAACTTAAACATTGCCGCTAAATTACATTAAGAAGTTCGTACTGGCCAGAATTGGATGAGACATAATTACTAAATCCAATTTATCTTTCTCGTGTTGACAATATCAATGTCTTTACAAAGGATACAAATACAATTATTTATAGTTGGTTTTACAAGTAATAAATAAATTAATTATAACAGACCTGGATCTTAAGTGGCGATGTTGTCTTCGATCGTGAGTGTACTAACTTAGAAGAAGAAAATCCACTAATAACAAAAATAAGAGAACTTTACCTACAGAACCCAGAGTAAACATGTACACATACTCGAGATGTGACTAGAAAACGAAAGGTTTTAAATGTTTTAATACACGAAACCCATTTCCCTGTAGCAAATAAACATTTCACTTGCATTAAGTTTTTACGACTCCCTTTAATGAGTTGCCGCATGACACGGTAAGTATGGCGCGGAACGTCGCTCGTATCTTGTTTATAGTTTTTATACCATCTGGAAAGGTAAAGAGATTTTATATGGGCACCAAGTCATCCAGGTAAAGGCTCTTGAAACTGCATCAGATGTAGATTAAAGGATGCAGTGATTCCAAAAGAAAGAAATTGAGTGGCGCCTTCAACTTCACCGTTTGATTCTGGGGTAAATGTAAGCTCTTGTAAAGTCATTGTGATGTAGACAGGAGGATAGGAGCACGTTCGTCGCTTTTGTGGTTGATTTGTTTATTTTTCGGCGCTGGTGAATACTGCTGTTCCTAGCACTTTCTAGGGCTGACTTTTTGGTTACAAAGCTTACATTCTCTTTTATATTACGTGTCAATTACACGTGTAGTTGTCATTAAACTCTTTTTAATAAAAAAATTGAGGTGTGTTTAAGAAGCACCTAATATGGCTTAGGACCATAATTGACCCCTGTGCTTGCTTGTATCTGTGTTGTGTATTGTACCTATCTGTTGCTGGTACCGAGAATCTTTAAAACGAAAAGTCAAACTATAACACTTATTGAAAACGATATTTCGCAGAAGTGTACTATATAATGAGCATTTACATAATGTAACATACTTAAATACAGATAGAAAACTAAGAGATCGACAAAAATATAAGAGGTTAAATATGTTACAGAGCAACGTCTGCCAGGTCTTCCAGTACTACGACATAACATGACGAGTTTCGAGTTATGACCAATCTTCAACCAATGGGCTCTATTTTACATATTTACCCTACAAATAAACATTTCAATTGCATTAAGTTTTTTATAGCTCCCTTTAATGAGTGCCGTCGACACATAAATTGCGACGTAGAGGGTCGATCTCCATCAGCACGAGTTTACGACCGCTGGGGTAGTTTCATTATCGCGTTGTCTAATTTAGTAAGCGTGGATAAATACAGAATTACAGAGTAGAATGCTTTTGTATACACAGAAGTGTGTACATAACGTTGTCGCGTTGAAGTTACTCTGTGCTCAGGGCACAGATAAAATTGGCGGGAATGGATTCTTGAAGCGACACAGTGTACTGTAATAAAGACGTGTTATAATTTTTGTAATATTTTCTACTCAACGTAAAATTAACCTGGATCAAAAAGTGTATTTATTAAATAGGTATTCCTGAAAAATTAATATTTGTGATAACAATTTCAATAAATTTAAACCTTATGTCTGCACCTCCTTAATTCATACCTCAGTGTTTGCTCTATTCTCTCAATTGGGTTGTATTTGTACCAGCTAAAATAATTTTGGCCAAAATGCCGGGCAAATTGCTCAGGCCAACTAATCTCGTCATTAGATAAGTGGCATTATTTACAGTGATCAGTGGAACTAAACCACTAACTCCAGTGCCTTAAAACATCAATTCAATAAGCACTAAGCATATAGACGAATGTTAATTCAGTACCCCTGAGCTCCATCCTACATAAATAAGCTCCCTGCGTGTCGCTAGAATTGGATCATCAAATCAAATAGATTTTGTAGATCGTAAAATTATATTGACGGAATATCGCCTCGACAGTACCTACCTCTCGGTTTGAGTGCGGTATAAAATTCGCGGCTTATACTTATTAAAAGCAACCCGCTCGTAAACTGGAGGTTTCTAATCCGGCACTAAGCACACACTGATAGGGGATACAGTAGTATTCATAGAATACGTATCTTACTAGAAATGTATCCTATTGGAAGTGAGTTTGGTCTTTTGGGCCATGAACTATACATATATGTAGGTATATTAGCAAAGTCTTTTATTTACATCATACATGGGGTATTTTGACGACTTTTCGAACCTTCCCGCTTCCCCGAGTGAGATGAGATTTAGCTTAATCCTCAAGCTTATGAGATTATTCAAAATATGTTTTAAAATAATATTTTTAAAGCAATTTGTTAACCTCTATTTTATACTAAATGTTAGGTACCAAATTTTCTGGCAATTTCCGTTAAAAAAAAATAGGTGTGTCCTGTCGTGTTCCATTAAGGGTTGACGCCAATTTGGCTATCTGTAGTTTTTGGGCTGCCTTATAACAAGTTTTTATTTGGGTCTGTTAATGTAATTGTGAACTTCAATTGGCCATACATCACAAAGCTGAATCCCTATTTTAATTTTTAGTTGTAACTTTTACATTTGCAAAAACCACATCGAATTAAAAACCTGATAAAAAATAAAAATCAAGCTTGTTCGTTTAGGTTCTATAAAACCGTTTATAACATGGACTGTAAGTAGCAGATGGCATTTCTACTGAATCAGGCATTCTATGCACTCTAATCTAATAAAAGTCAGGGCATAGTAACTCCAACTGGGTTTGCTAGGGGCGCGCGCCATAAAATTTTACGACTGGTTACCATGACAACGCGGCCATTACGCCACGTAGTTCGTGGATATGCCGTGAGGGCGCTGACGTATCGTTCGGTTTATTTTTTTTTAATAAACTGCAGTTTTGATATTCATCCACTAGCTGCTCTGTGTCATGCAACTTTTGAATTTACGTTGTAAATTCGAATGCAAGGTTTCCGTTTTAAATCTGACTGTCTGTTTATGAATTACAATGAGTTATGATCGTGTTGTTATTGTTCTGGGTTGTGTATTTAAATTATCGCTTAGGTTCATTCGGATATGTACAGTACAGATACACAGAGTAATAAATCAAGTTATCGGATATTTATTTTATTTACTGCACAAAAAGCCTTCCCTATAAAATATCTATGATGCTTTTTTACTTTTTAATGAATAAGCGTGATTTTGTTTTTGATGATTATTTTTATAATTTAACATTTGAAATAAACTTGAAACTATTTATATAGTATACGAACGTGTCATAAGACATACCTACATGATTATTTTTTTATACAAAAAAAAATTAATCAAAAAGTAAAATAAACAAAAAGCCGCGACAATATCGATCCATTCGTGATAAAATCCAACTTATAACTGCCCCCATTTTTCGTCGAGGGTCAAATAAATAGAAAAAAAAAATCGACAGTGAATATGACAAATAAATATTAACTTGAACTAATCTTAGCGCTATTACGCTATCGTAAAGTAATTTACGCGTGTCTGTCAGTATCGGTGACTGTTGATGTTGACAGTATTGCACGATATTATTATGTACACACTGGCAGATAGTGTTTTATGGACGATATCCTGAATAAACAAGATGCAATAAAACTTTGTCGCATCGTTCGGCCGCGTATATAAATATTAGACATTTCAACACGTTTTGTGAATTACTGTAAACCTCGACATCTTTAGCTCGTGGGTCATTTCATGGTCTTTATATTTTAATAACAATAATGCCACACAGTAGGTAACTCTACTACACTAGGATTGCTGTGTCGTGGAAGCCATGAACAATATAAATCAAATCACTCAAATATCTGCCTCGCTGTTAATTGAACTTCTCTGTTGAAGCCCGAGTTTTTTACTTAATAAGGTACCTTGGCATAGAAAATGAACTTACAAATCTCACAAATACGCCTAGTCCAGCAACAGTTAGGTACTATTAACTATCACAAAAACATTCGCATCTATTGGAAATAAACCCAGGCTTTTCACAGAATCCCTCCTAACTACGATACAGTGTCGTAAGTTTTCTTCAAAATATACTGTCGTCTCTTGTAGAATGGGGCTTATGTTTGCGTCCATGTGTCCCCATACATGTCCATGCATTAATTAAAGTGTTCAGATTGCCTTAACAATATTAAGAAAATTTCATAAATCTTTTTCCCGAATTTTTTTATTTTTTTAGGCAGCTACTCTGTACATCATGTTACGCGTATAAAAAAGTAAACTATAACTTCTATTAGGTTTTTAATTACGGCTGAATAACACAAACGTGTTTGCCGTTTGTCAATAACGACAATTACTATTTTTCAAATCATAAAAAAAATAACAAACATGGCGTCGTTTCAGTTTTGCCGCGCTTTTTCGCCTATCTACACTGAACAAACTCAGTCGATTGTTCGCAAAATGGATATGCCGGGTTGTTAATATTGATAGTTTTTGTCTGGTCTCTATGTCCGAGGTTTTATAGAGAATTTATTTAGTGGTCCGTTGGGTAAACATGTGCTAGATTGTCACAAAATAACGATTTATTGGCGATTTCATATGAAACGTTAGACCGATACAAATTTGAAAATTTTTAAAACATTTTTGAACTTTTTTTTTACCAAATGTTTAATCTGTACCTAGTGTTGTAAGACATACCTACATAAAAGTAAAAAGATGGAACAGTATGGTACGAGAGTCTAATTTTATCATTTTTTTCCAGTAATAGTTATACTCGTAAGCCAATCAATGCTTACGACCTATCGTTTTGTTTTCAAATAACATTTAACCTTATTTATCGAAACGTGCACTTAAAAAACTTTGTGTAACATTTGATAAAGAAGCCAAACAACAAAGCAACTTTACATATATAATAATAATAACATCCGGTGTAACGATGTTGTTTAACCGCAAGAGTTTAACGAAAACCGGTAAACTCTTTACACTGAAATCCTACATTAAGTTTATGTATTTATTTTGGTGCATTAGGCACCTTGTGTTACTGTACAGTTCATTAGACAATAATGTGTGTTTAAAATTGGCATAGTTTAAGTTTATATAGAGAAGGAATACCTATTTATTACTAAACCCTTTGTAATCACAACGTAATTTACAAGCAAGATAACTTATATTTTCATCTTTTGCATTGATACAATTTAAGAGCGTTTTTGAACGACACACAATGTTTTTAAACGCACTGACTATATTGGTTCGACTTGTGTTCATACTTCGTTTGATACAAATACAATTTGCCAAAACGCGCAAACGATGAACCAAAAACGCGCATCGTCTTTCCATTAAAAAACGTCATATGCAAAGACCCTTAGTTAGTCGGTCCGCCGGAAATGACTGGCGGGCTTCAATTAAACCGATCTTGAACGCAACCGGTTAGAATTGAAACCGGTATTGTAATATGCTTGATTGTTTAATATATAGGTACCAAACGATCATCATGCCGATCGCGTGTACGCTTCTTAAATGTGATCAGTGAGTTCATGTAATGCAACATTATTTAAAAAGTGATTCAAAGTAATTTAAATCATTGTAGAGCTATATTTTACTTGTCATCTTCCTCTGGGATTTATTATTTAGTTGTTTCGCGTTCAATGATATTGTTATTAAAATTAAAAAATATTTTTTTTTACTTCAAACTTACTTTTAAAACCTGTTCCTGTCCTTTATAAATCCATGTTATTAACGACAAGACAAGTGGATCTGTTAGCTACAAATACAGTATATTTCCGTCCAATGTATTTTATTTATATGAAAGCCTGATAACACCTCACTTCCGATCGAAGACATGGTATCCTTTAATCAGCGTTGTCATTGCTACATCCCGAAATAAAACTTCAAACGGAATGAACTTGTAGTAGTACAAAACAACGTAATGCGCATGCACAGCTAAAAAGTCCAAAACGCAAGCCGCGTAAACATAAACAGAACTACGCCGGCGACTTCAAAGGAGGTATTCTTAGCCGCGAGCCCTTTGTGTAGGGTGGGAATGATTCGATATTATTGAAGGACATAATATCTTTATACATATAACTGTCTGCTAGAACCTAAAGTAAGTCTGTTTTTCACTTAAACTGCTCCTAAACTTGACTGGTCACGGGCCAGATACAAAACTGTCAGATTTTGCGCATTAGTTAAACTGTCCTGAACTTGATATAACTTATTAAAACTGTATCTGAGGCTGTTGAAAAAACCTTTCTTTATTAGTCGTCAACGCATTGATGATGCTTAAGGCGTTGCTAAGTTTTATAGACGGTGAAGACCGCTTACCATTTCGTAGCTAGACAAGTGTTTGTCCGCTAAAATCGTATAAACTTTTTGCTAAAGTATGATTATGAAGAACGATATAATAGGTAAGCTTACACCGTACCATAACTACCGATACCTCTAGTTGACCCAGTTTTACATGCTACTGTTTATAATGAACAGAAATTAACTTTCATTATCATCGTAAGATACGAAGTAAACTAATTTACACCAACATCGAACAAGCGTTCATGAGAAATATGACTACAGTAATAGGTTTATGATAAGGAATAAATACACGAACATAAAATAGATAATAACATTATTTACATTTGGGTGCGTAACGAATTTATTGTCAAACGTACGACGCGTAGTTTTATTGGCAAACTTTTCCCAAAGCTAGTTAAATAAAAATGCGGTGTGGCTCTATTCAGATGTCCGGGACTGTATTTTAAAAGCTAAAAATCGAGCCAACGAGCCATCAATGTTCCCTACGCACATCCAAACATCTAAACATCCAAACACATCTTTCGGGCACTCCTGCGCCGGATCACTCGGTACATGCTCGCCGTATCAATTATCACCCGTCGATTATACGGAAACAAATGTTTGAAGTATGGTAACACTTGCGCGCTTTATTTGTCCTCGCAACATCCACACTTGGTGGTGTGAAATTTAGGTAGGTTCACCATGCTGTGCCCACTACAAGATACTATTTTTTACTTGGAGATGGTGTAAATGTAAAGTTTGAATTGTTTCACGATACTGGATGTACTAATTTTTTATGGCGAACATACTCGTGCCTCGCAGCTAAATTATAAAAACGAAATCATTGAACAATGAATAACAATTTTTATGATACATCATTTATTATTACATTATTTATGTATTTGTATTCTTGTGTATCTGTGTATATGTATTTGTGTTATTGTATCTTGAATAAATCTTTTAAATCCTTTTTTTTTTGGAAATGTTTTCTAACATAATATTTTTGAATTGTTTCAGAATTTTCTCACCACTCGGCTCATAAGCTCCGCGCCCATAAACCTAGTCGAAGGCACCGCGCGGCTGGCAATGGTAAATAAAATTAACATTAAAACTCACATTAAATAAGCCTAAATTTTAACTGTAACTATTGGAGTAAAAACTAATATTCAGAATTATGCCAAAACAGATAACTAAAAACAACAATAGGTACTCGTAACTTCCTTATAAATAATTTATTAATTATAATCAATAGAAGTAATCGAAGATTTCTAAAATGTAACTTTTGAATAATATTAAAATAACATCGGTGCGCGTATACAGTTTTTATTTTTAGTATTATTTTTTTAACAATAACATTACAAATATTAAATGTAGTTCTGCTACTCTCCACTAGATGGCGGACTACGCTTCGAGCCTGTACCCTACAGCAAGAAACTAGAACTAAACAGCTCTGGAAAGATTCACTGTAAAGTAGCTGGTGGAGTCGCTCCCACAGTGCAATGGTTTTTGGTAAGTAGAAAAAAATAACGTAATAAAAAACGTTAAATATAAAATGTTATTCACTACATTCAAAATTAATAAAAAAAAATTAAACATAGAAGTTGTATTTTGATACATACTACTCGCCAACAGATGGCGCTGTTAGTGCATGTAAAAAAATACTTTTCCAGTATTCAACTGTAGCGATGATATTTGATTGTAGTTTGTAGTCTTTTGCAAATCTACTTCATCCCATATAATATAATATATCCCAATATCTTACAATATCCCATCGTGTCCCCAGAACGAAGAAGATGGGTTGCCGGAGGGCGTGACGTCAATGAACGGTACCCTACTGGTGTCGGAGGCAGAGCGGCGACACTCGGGACAGTACACCTGCAAGGCTACGGACGGAGACCACTCCATCACGGCCAAGATTAGCCTGGACATTGTTGGTGAGTCACATTTCTCGCTGGTGCAACCAAACCCAAACGAACTTTGAGTAGAACTATTATTTGGTTAGTAGACCCTGTTAGTAATAGATGTTTTCGATAGGGTTGTGAAAAGTAGTGCAAAGCTATATTAGGAAAATAGAGGCATGGTATTGCTATTAATATGAGCATCCATAATATTTGACCTTGATGTCATATACTATCCTTTTACGTGATTTTAAGTATAAAAATTTAATATTAACAATTAGAGAAATACAATTATAAAATATAATTTATTTCGGTATTTTACTCAGTTTTACTTCATTTTCCACTTTATAAACCTTCGTTCCAATAATAAATTTATGTCATCTCCAATCTGGCACACACAACCTCTTATACAGGCAAACAGGCAACTAACACCAACAACGCAGCATTATAATCATCAGTATCTCATATCACCAGTGTCTTATGTATCATGTCGTCTCCGCCATGTCTGTCTGTACACTGTGTCGTGTGTGCAGTGAGCGGGCAAATACCACCAACAACGTAGCATTATATGGCTAGCCTGGAGCTAAAGTGGTCTATGTTACACAATAAATTTATCAAATGAAACGCGTTTAAAGTCACTATATTTAAAAAAACCAATCAAATTCTATAGTGGTATTTTAATGATAACCTTACTTTGGTAACTGGATGATACTTGAGACCACTTTTGCTTGGATTAATTTATTGTTTTAAAGTTCAAATATTGTTTTTAAGTTCAAAAATGCTCATAGCCAAAAATGTTACTTAGACCACTTTAGCTCTAGGCTAGCTATATCATCAGTATCTCATCACTAGTGTCTGTGTCATGTCCGCAGTGTCTCCGCGCGTGCTGGTGCCGGCGAGCGGCGAGCA